>RXPK01000297.1:694841-981802 GCA_004143645.1 Protaetia brevitarsis
GTCGTCCTCCCATAGGCTCTGCCACCTGGCAAGGGTATTCTCCCTCTCGTTACGAGAGCTGTCTTCCCCGGTTTGGGACTTTCGGTTGTAGATTCGCTTCCTTTCCTGCGCAAGGAGCGCAACCGGAATAATCCCTGCCACCACAAGAACCGCGGGCTCCGACACCGTTCGATAGGCACTAGTGACCCGTAACGCGGCCCTCCTTTGCACCTGGGCTAACCGTTTTCGGTACAACTCCTTGTGGAGTGCGTCCGCTCACACTTCTGAGCCGTACAGAATGACGGACTGCACTGCCGACATCAACAGTCTCTGTCTGCTGGAGCTGGGACCACCCACATTGGCCATCAGCCTTGAAAGATCGGCTGTCATCTTCGCCGCCTTGTCCGCGGTCCGAAGAATCTGTGGCCAAAATGTCAGTTTGCTGTCCACCAGCTCGCCCAGGTATTTCACTACAGGGCGTGCTGTGACCTATGTCTCTCCTACCCGTAGAGGGATGATTGTGTCCATCCGCCTCTTTGTAAAACGACGATCTCCGTTTTATTGAGGGCCAGTGCTAGTCCGTGACTCCCCATCCAACGGTCCACCCTCCTCATGGCCTGATTAAGCTGCAACTGGGCCAGCCCGACGTCCCGCGCGGTGATGAGCAATGCGACGTCGTCCGCATAGCCAACCAGCTTCACCCCATCAGGCATCTCCATTCTCAATAGACCGTCATACAGGATGTTCCATAGGTCCGGTCCCAAAATGGAACCTTGTGCGACCCCGGATGTCACCCTGTACTCACGCTGGCCCTGTGTCGTCTGATACACGATAGCACGCCCCTCCAGGTAGCTATCTATCAGCCGTAACAGATACGAAGGCACCCGAAACGAATACTCCAACGCATCCAAGATATCAATCCACTGGCCGAATTAAAGGCATTCCGCACGTCCAGTGTTACTAGAAGGACCACGCATCGAGAGTAGTCGTTGCGGTCCTCCGCCCTAGACACCTCCTCGGTGACCTCTCGCAAGCATCCGAGTAGATCTCCCCGTCGGAAGCCATACTGACGGGGGATAAGCCTCTGCGTCTTCTACCGCCATGTGCAGTCTGGTCCGGACGAGCTTCTCAAGCACCTTGCCCGCGGTGTTCAACATGCACAGGGGGCGGTCGGGTCTCCCTCCTTCTTGTTTATTATAACACCAGTCTGGCTGTCTTTCACTGGTGGAGAAGAACTCCCGCAGCCAGACATGCATTATACATGTCTAGCAGTAGATGAGGACTGCATTGATACACCAGCTTCAGGATCTCGTACGGAATGCCATCCGGTCCTGGTGCCTTCTTGGTGGGAAGAGATTCCATCGCTATTCTTAATTCTTCGTCACGAAAGGGCAGGAAGTCCGTCATCTGCCGGTAGTGCCGCTTTTGTATAGTTCATTTTATTATCTAAGGGTGGTAATAGTAGTAACCAGTAGTTGCTAGTAGCAACGAGTAGTAAACAAGAATAATGTGGTTAATGTATTTCTTAAAATATTTAATTATAATTAGTTAAATAAACGTTTGGTGTTTAATTAGAATTCAAAACAAATTCTCTGCTTTTACTTCCAGAACTGTGCAACGCTGCTACTAAAATCCAGGCGTCCTTTAGAGGTCACATGGCACGGAAAAAGGTCGAGACTGGCAAACCGGACGGTGCAAACTGTACGGAATCTAACGATAAAAATGAGGTAGGAGATGGAATGTTTTATTTAATCGTATTGTGTTAATTATTGTCAAATTTTCTTTATTAAAACTGTCAAAATATGAAATGTCAAATGAAAGTCTCAGGAAATATTGAATATCTCGATACTCGGTATAGAAATCTGTGAAATTTGACAATTCTAATAAAGAAAATGCAATTACAAAAAATAACGTTCATAACTGTAAGTTGTTAATATTTAATTGTTTAGTAGCCACAACATCTTAAGCTTGGTTTAATTTTAAATGGCATATTCACAGTGCAGGTGCATACGTATTAAATACACAGAGATTCAAAATGATTGTCAAATCTGCTCCTATAGATAGTAACAGGGTGTAGGTATATGCCGCGTGTTTGTAATGAAGGTTTGAACTAAGTCAATGTTGGAACATAAGAAAGTAAACGGATCTGTCATAAATAAGATGTAAATAAGGAAAACGTAACCTATATTTGAACTCGCATATATAAACGACTATGGATTGGTGTTTCTGCTTGTAAAATGAAATGTAATTAATTTAACTTTACTAATTATGATTTTACAATTCAGTACTAACTGTGTTTAACTAATTTATTTATTACTTTAAATTATAACATACAATTAGTATAATTATTAAGTGACAAAACTGCATCTCTCAGTTCTTCTATGGTATGCATGCGGTTTCTATAGATCCTATTTTTTAGATAGCCGAACATGAAGTAATCTAATGGGGTTAGATCAGGCGATATTGGTGGCCATCTTGTGCTCTAACGAACCTGTCAGCAAAAAACTGTTGAAGATATTGGCAGGTTTGTCGAGCAGTATGTGCTGGAGCTTTATCGTGCTGAAAATAACCTGCTTCAAGCTCATTTTCTTGCAACTCTGTAATAAACAATTCCAACAGCTGTTGGTAACGTTGGGCTGTTACAGTTTCCTCGAAGAAAATTGACCCTATTATTCGTTGCCTGGACATAGCTAACCAAACTCCAACTTTTACGGGATGCAATTGCGTTTCTCGAAATTCGTGTGGATTTTCTGCAGAGCAGATACGATAGTTTTGTGAATTGATATAGCTTGTTAGATAAAACCAGGCTTCATCTTAGAAAAATGATTTGTTTAGCAAGTCATCGTCCCTTAAATTGTTATTAAACCAATGACAATATTCCAATCGCCTATCGTGATCTAATGGTAATAATTCCTGTACCGTAGAAACTTTATAGGATGAAAATGTAACTTTCTTTTGACAGCTCATTGGCGCTGAAGTGTTATGATAAGCCTATCAAATTATAAAATGTAATAAACTATTTCACTTAATGTTAATATTGATTTTTACCTGTTTGTTGAGCTATTACCACAGATAAATTCCCTAATTTTCTTACAGTATTCAGAAATACTATTGTTGGTGATATTAGATGTAAATATAAACGATTTGAAAAAAATTATAAGGTAAATAATCGAAAGATACTACAACACGCACGCCAATGTCGCTAAATGTCAAGAAAATTCATTTAATGTATGAAATTTGTATGTAGCTAACTTCGCTCATTAAATTGGTAATAAGTATAGATAAATTTTTCCGGAAAGCAGTTTTTTTCTTACGACAATCATTTTGAATCACATGGTATGTTAGTTTCTAGAACTTGACCAAGTTCTTGAAATCAATCAATTTCTTGACAGATGTAAAACAGTTGGATATCATCTTAAACTTAAACAGAACTTAAACTAGAAATTGAACTTAAAATCCAACTAGAAGTTGACAAGTGTAAAACCATTATTGACATCAAGTCCTCCAAGTCCTAGTTATTGATCTAGAAATTGGCATGTGTAAAACCAGCTTAATAAAAAAAAATGCAACTACGAAAAATAACGTTCATATTTAATTGTTTAGAACCTATCTGCCACATCTTAAGCTTGGTTTAATTTGAAATGGCATATCCACAGTGCATGTGCATACGTATTAAATATATGGAATATCACCTTCATTTTTTTTTTCTTAGAACTAACGCATATATTTATTACCGACAAAGAAATCTTGTCTTTTTTCTCAGTGTATTTTAACGTGTTCAGATTATTCGTTATGCACTACCTACTGTATGTTTCTATCGTTTCATACTGTCATTAACTGTCACTAAATAGACTCCTCTGAACTGGAAGACAATTAGACAGGTTACAAGCGTTTCCATTGTTGCCAAATATATCATCTACCGACTTAATTTACGTCCACATCCAGTATTCAGCACCGCAGGTCGATAATAGAGTTATGGTCCGTCAAATTTACTGTAGAGCCGGCACAAATTCATTCGCCCGTGTCTTAATTGAATTTCTACCTATTTCGGTGTGTTTAAAATGGCGTCTCTCTCCCAGTTTCACTCCGGTAGTAGCCCGTCTGATCGCCTCGAATGTCCCGGCATAACGATAAAATGAAAATGTTACGGTCAACCGTGGCTCTGAATTGTTAAGACCGAAATTCACGGGTTTGTCTCCATGAACGGCCATGCTTTGCCGCATTCCTGGATTAACTGGCGCGTATATGCCGACCCCTTAATGGGATTGTTTCATTTAACGCCCGATTTCTGTATAACAAAAATTACTTGGTCTCTTTAATCCAATAAAACGTACGCTTTTAGCGTTGATCGCGAAACTCGATCGATTATTCGCGGCACACGTCAGTTGTATTAGATAAGGCAGCTGACTAGCTCCCACTTCAGAATTCAATTATTTTTTTCCCATAGGGTTGAATATTGAATACGTAATGAAAATATGTATAGATACGGAAAATACGTTTGCTGATATCAAGCTTGTTAATTATTAGGTAATATCTAACTCGATAGAATCTTTATAAACTACTTTGAAAGTTGTACGCTGACGATTTGAAACCGTTTCTATACATCAAATCGATATTTGTTAATTAATTATGCGTTTAACTACAATTAGTAGTCGTACTAAAATCAAATTTTTGAGTTTAATATTAATAATTACAAACCAAATAATGATTTCAAAATTTTGAACATTTCAATTTTTAAAATTCATGTTAAAGCTGGTTTTACACTTGTCAATTTCTAGATCAATAACTAGGACTTAGAGGACTTGTTGTCAATAATGGTTTTACACTTGTCAACTTCTAGTTCGATTTTAAGTTCAATTTCTAGTTAAGTTCTGTTCAAGTTTAAGATGATATCCAAGCGTTTACATCTGTCAAGAAATTGATTGATTTCAAGAACTTGGTCAAGTTCTAGAAACTAACATACTTAGAACATGTTCTATTTTTGCATCAAATTATCTTCAATTCTGTAGGAATTCCCGTAATTGGTACTAGTGAAATAATTGACTCAGATTAATGTTATAACCTGGTTACTGAGGCAGTGATGGGAGATTTAACGATTTTTCGTGAGATTTCACGATTTGCATGAAAATCTTACGATTTACTGATTTCATATTAATATTTCACGAATTTTATACTATACGAAAAAAAAAATAAACTAAAATGTTGTAAAAACCATACTCGAATGTTATATAAAAGGCAGTATAATTAATAAAATAAATATATGTGAAATTGATTTTAGAAATCTACAAAATTTTTCACAATTTAGAACAAATGTATATTTTTATAAATAACAGTGGCATGGATAAAAATCTTCTTCATATAGTAAAGCTGAAATGCCTCGAATTTTACATAGAAAGCATTAATCAAATTATGAAGATTTCCTTTGAAAAATTCATTATTTTCTAAATTCATGTTTATGAATCCGTTAGTAGTAGTAAATAAGAAACTTCATACCATATGTGATATTGCAAAACATTTCCCACACTTAGTTAACAATTTACAAAATTTAGATAATGAATGGCGAATGCTGAGAAATGTCAATTTTGTAGATTTCGGTTTGAGCGCAAATCACGATATTATTCAGTTTTGGAAAAAAGTGTCTCGAATCACATTGAAAAATGGAGAGCAAATATTTAGAAATTTGAGTAAATTTATATTGCATTTGTTATCTCTTCCACGTTCAAAGCTAGTGTGGAAAAAAAAATTCACAGATTAATTTGAACAAGACCCAAATAAGAATAGTTGGAACATGATTCTTTAAGTAGTTTATTGCTTACCAAGTGCGTAATAGCAAGAAGTAAATCCACATGTTTTAATTTTAAAGTAACAACAGACCTCATACAAAGGATGGATAGTAAGATATTATATTCTGATTATTAATGTGCAACTTTTATTTGTTATTGAGAGAGAATATTTATTGTGTTATAGCTGTTTACGTTGTGTAGTGTTCGTAATAAAAATATATACATATACTTAAATATATAAGCTTTCTTGTACCTATCTCTTTTTTAAAAACACATGTGGTACCATACAGCCAAATTTAAATTTTCCGCAATTATTTAAGTAACTTGAAAGTAAAGGCTTTAAGATAACTTTCATATAATACAAAATGGTAGGTAATTTTATGTTTCAACGTTGAAGAATAATTGCGGGAATTTAAATTTGGCTGCAAAGTAAACGTTTTTCAAATTCAAAGACATATAATAGCAAAGATTGCAAGTTTTTACAGTGAGAAAATAACAAATAATGTATTTCTGCTATTAACTGTAATAATTAGGAGTATTTTTCCCAAGAAAAATGTTTCTCCTCACGCAGGATTCGAACCTACATCCTCTCGTTTACCGGACGACTGCTTTACCAATTAAGCTATTAGAGAACGAGGTTTCGAGCGCTTACCGAACATATGTTGATATTAGATTTTTGAAAGGCCGGCAGTATCGGCCTTTGTCGTACTGCCCGTACTTTCAATCGAGATATCACGAATTTCCAGTGGCGCCATTTCCCATCACTGTACCGAGGTATAGTTCGCAGTACTATTGTACAATTGTGGTTTGGTTATACTTCTGGTCATGTTATATATATATTTTTTTATTATTGTACCCACATGTTTAGTTACGATATTCACTATTTGTATATTTACTAATTTATTGGCAGTTATTATTTGATTCTTCTGAAAAGGTACCTAAATTGTACATATATTTTTTGTTTTGTATAAAAGCCCTTGTAGAAAAACAACAAAACTGTTAGCTTGTAGCACGCGAAAGTTTATTCAGTTATAACCAATACAGATGTGTATGTGTATCCCTGATCAAGAAATCCACCATAAATCCACAAAGAAATCTTCGAGACAGAGAATGCTTAACCTCAAACCTTTACCGCCTTTGTTTTAAGTATGCAACATCACTCCAAGAAATAATAATATCCCTGTTGTGACAGAGCGTTACCGCTCCGAATGTTACAAAAGAAACTAACCGATTCTAATATTCCCGATTTCAAGTTCTATTATTCACAAATGTAATACAGCAGCAAGTTCTATTTTAAGAAATAGATATTGATCTCTATGAGATCCTAATATTTATTGACAAGTATAAAACGGCAACAAGTTCTAGTTCAAGAACTACAAATTGATCAATTTTAAAGTCTAGAAATGATGAAAATATTGACAAGTGTAAAACCAGCTTAAGGTGATATTCTATTTTGTCGACAAAGTTGCGCGCCATCAACTTCAGCACGCCGACTACAACTAATCTGGCGGTATTTCAAATGGATCCTTCAGATTTCATTCCGGTATATCGTCGTCCAAACTACAAAACCTCGTATGAATGTTTTAAGAAATTTTACAGTAAGCGCAAAAAATTAATTTAGAAAACAGGTGTGCAAGATAGACCCCTTATGCTGCGTTTTATACAGGGTGACAGAAGAAACTACAATGCATAGCAACGTGTGACTATGAAATAACAAAAAAGTTCCTATACACTAATGTCCGATTGCTTTTTGTTTTCAAGTTACCCAATCTTCTTGAATTGACTCCAATTTTTTGCTACGTCGCCCTCCATTTTCATCTTCTCGGATTGAGATATATTCTCTATATTGTTTTGATCTTTTTTGACACGTTTTTTATAATTTGTTGCACTTTTCTTCCTTTCACTGTTTTTTTTTTTTTATTTGTTTGTTTTTTATTCTGACTGCGCCTTGTTATTATATATATACTGCGCGATGGGTTTTGATTATCTTTATTATTCAATATTAATGTTACAGAAACTTACAAACATAGGTCAATAGTATTAAATATTACATTTCATTGAGTAAACACCGATAGTAAATATTTAAAAAACACCTTTTTCAAATATCAAATCGACAATTTGTGGATTAAACCAACAAGATAAAATATTGGTTACGCCTGAACACTAATCTTGTTAAATTAACTCTAAAGTGTGCAACAATATAAATATGTTTGTTTCAAATAGGTGCATACACTGTTGAAAATTTTAACACTTTTTGACTAATTAATAGTCAGGAGAGGTCCATACTGTTTTCGTGTTATTTGTCGAGAACTATAGAAGCTTAAATTTGACGAACAAAGATAGTCAAGTATTGTCTATTGCTAAGGGGTTATTTTGTTCAACTAACACGTGGAATTAAGATATACTTCTAGTCACATTTTATTTGATCTAGACTAGACAAATTTACTAGCTGTTTAACTAAATGAATGCGATCTATTGATGATTTAACACCGTTTTCTAAACACAACGTCTTTTTAATGTGCAACTCCTATTTCTTAGTGCTACAATATCTCTCTTTAAGACGTTTTCTCAATTATAAATATACAGAACCACTCATTCAAAAGTTTTGGTTTCAACTAAACGTACTAATTTTAAAATGATTTTTGAGAACCATTATAAAATTAAGTGAATGTTTATGCTATTTGATTCAAATCTGAACTAATTACGTAAATAGTTGTTCCCAATACATCTTTAAGATGTGAAATTTTTTATGCCCAGTGGAATTAACTTTTAATAACACAAGTTACACTTTGCAGGTCAGTCACATTTGGTGGTTTGTTTGGATATGTTTAATACGCAGAAACAAACTCGAAAACAGATACACGTGCAATGCAGGTGGTGCGTATAATGCAATACTGTATTAGATTAGGTGGGGTTTCTATATTTCTATCCGAGGGAAAAATTCTGATTGGTTGATGCTTCTGAATGTCTAGAGAAAATAGTAAATCCTCATATCTGAACAAAGAATTCACACCAAATTCTAGTAATTTCTGTTCTAGTAAACACATGTAGTCAATTCGTCTGGCAAAGTTGTAAAAATCACACAAAATATTTGACTAGCGCAAATTAACGCCAACACCGTAATATTTTCAACAGTGTTATGATTCACTTAAATGCAACATGGTTAAATCAATGCTGAAATTCGTGACACTATGAAAATGTTGAAATAACCATTTCATCTCTCTCAGTGTACAATTACTAAGTATCTTATTTATTATTAAATAACGTATTTAATGTCCAATAGGAACAGCAGGACGAGGATTTCGACATTGACCTAAGCGATCCTGATTTGAACAAGGCCGCCAGCAAGATCCAGGCGACCTTCAGGACCCACATGAAGCACAAGGACGAATAAAAGAACTCTTTACCCATCCATTTTTTCCTTATTACCAGTCTTCAGTCTTCAACAACAATTATCTTTGAGAAAGAAACAAAAAAATATCATAACCTGTCAGTCAGATATCCTGCCCGAAAATAACAAGTATATACACTAGGACGAAAACTGGGAAGAAGTACATAAATAAACTAAACCAGTACCAACCTTAAACAAAAAAAAAACCAAATACGAAATGAGGAACAATAATATGTTAATATATACATGTTGGTTTTGTTTTATCCCGATTGTGTTTTAAATTGTTTCAACTAAATGGAAGGAAAAATTAAAAAAAAAAATAATCTCTTGTAAGTAGTTCTTATCCCGTATTTATTATGAATATAATATAGTAATATTTATAAATATTAATGATGTATATATACATATTTTAATCTGATTTTTTAATTTTTTTATTAGTTAATACATAATAATATATGCTAATTAACGATATTAAATAGCTACCACTCTGCTAAATATCAGTAGCACCACACTAATAATAATAAAATTTATAAAATTACACGTATTATGCAGAAATTATGCCAATAATATATACGGCAAAGCAAATTGTTTTAATTGCAAGAATCTTTAGTTAATCGAGTAAGTAAGTAAATATAATATTAACTGTCAAATTTTGACATTTAACCTTCGTAACGAACTTCACCTAATTTTTCTAAGAACGCCTGACTCGATTAACTAAAATATTTCTAACAAAATTTAAACATAGCAAAATTACAAGTTATGACAACCATGTAATATTACATAATTTAAAAAAAAAAACGCACTTACGTCTTTGCTGAAATAATCGTGCACCTCCTATATACCAACATTATTATTATTACATTAATTTCGTATTTCTAATTAATTAAATATGGCTGATTAAAGCCGAACATATAAACTTTGCATTAGTGACAAATATAACTCTATAACATAGTAAGAAAGAATAATAAGTATTATTTACAAATAAACAGCTTTATATTTAAAAACCCAGGTAACCAAATTTAAATTTCCGCAATTATTTTCAGTAAATTCAACGTTGAATCATGAAATTACCTACAGTTTTGTATTACATTAATAGTTATTTAATACCTTTATGTTGACGTTACTAAAAATAATTGTGGCAAATTTAAATTTGTTTGCTTGGGAAAATTATTTATTTTTGTATATTATTTAAAGCCCCTTTACATTATCAATAGTTATGGTTATAAAAAATTATGAATAATATAAAATCGAAAATATGTTGATAGACAGAATTATAATTGTAATTATTGATGATGTAAAACAGTTTAATATTGCTAGTCCTTAACGGCTGATTGCCAACTTATTTTATCGAAAGTTCCTGCACACGTACTGTAATATTATTTAATTAGTTTTAAATATAAGTAAAATTTTATTTCAATTACTTTGAAAAAAAAATATCTAACAGCATTACGATATTGATTTTATTCGCTTGCTGATTGTTAAATCCGTTTAGCAGTTGGTAGTACTAGCGTCAAATACACTAAATAGTAGGTATAAACATTTTTCTTATAGATCGTAATGATATAATAATAATATAATAATAATAATAATAGAACAAACACTTATTGCGATAGCACCTTGTTAAATTCGAAAATGTACGCGCTACGTTTTTAAATTGCGCGCCTTCGCAAAAACGCGCCATTTTTTGAAAAATATGTCGTTATATTGCGATCATGACGCATCAACTTATATTTTCGTTGTATTATTCGAGTATAACGATTGGGATTTTAAAGAAACTGCGATCGTGGCATGTGAAACATGTTTTATTTATGATATTTGCTATTATATACCTGCGTTGCTTGCCTATTTATTAACACTACTATAAAATATGTAATAATAATCGTATGTAAAGTAAACGTATCTATTGATTTGTGTATAAATAGTCCGATGATGTACTTAATTTTTTGTTGTATAAGCCGGAGAATTGGTGACAAAATTAAACGAAATAAATATGCAACATATCTACATTGAAAAAATGTTGTTGAAATGAAGTTTTTTTTTTAATTATTGAAAAACTATTTTAATGAATGTTTAAAATGTAACCAGGCAACCATATTTAAATTTCCCACAATTATTTTGAGTAACTTTAACATAAACGGTATTAAAGTAACTATGAATGTAATACAAAATTATAAGTAATTTCATGATTTAACGTGGAAGTTACTAGAAATTATTGTGGGAAATTTAATTTAGTGCTCTGGGTACCGTCTTGGTTTTTCTATTTTAATTTTACATAAAATCGATTTAGCTTATACAACCGAAAAATAAGTATTTATATTTACAGAAGTTATACCAGCGACATCTGTTAATTATTTTTATAACAATAAAAATTGTTCACCATGTGTGTATTAACATGTAAGAGTATATTTGTTATTATACTGCTTATATAATTATATATTTATTTATGAAATTCCATAAAATACATAATAATATACTACCTACCAAAGTGAATTTTAGTTTCATTTGTTTCTTGAAACCTCCAGAAGATATTAAGATTGTCCAGTCAAAGTATGTAGATGTCACTTTTTTAGCAAATTGAATCCAGTGGCGTAACTACGGTACTTATAAATAATTTTGACAGTATAAATGCCTTTCTTATAAGTTGTTAAACAATAATCTATTCTATAAAATAAACGAAATTTTCACTGAACAGAATTCAAATTTTTAAAATAATTTTGCTGATTGAACATCGCATTATGAAATCTTTTACAATTTTGTATTTGTTTATTTTGATGATTATACCGATTATTTTCTACACATGCTATTGAAATATATTAAAACCTGGCGCCATCTAACGGTCGATTATGCAATTGCTTAGTGGGAATATTCCCATAAAACATCAATATATATTTTTAAATTAACATACATGAACAGAATTCGTATTTAGTGATTTATGCCGATTTGAATCAATGACATCAATTTTTTTAGAAATTCATGTATCGATGAAAAAACCTTTGTTCTACAAAATATTCTTGCTGCATGGTTTATAACATCGATACTTTTTAGCCCACCACCATTACCAACAAGAAGCAACAATACAAGATATGATTTATTGTTATATAGGTAATTATAAAAATCGGTTGTACGATCACGTATAATACAAAATTTATGATTTGATAAAACTTTTGAGGGATCGACTTTGTTGTATTCGCAAATAGTAATCATTTCATAATTATTTGCATTCCTAAACAAATCGATTGCATTTTTTGTTTACTAGTCACCATTAATCATTAAAGATATTTAATGAAATGTATTAGTGAAGTTGAATATTAAAAAATAAGCATTATCTAGATTCTTCAAACAAAAAGATTCATTTAGTTATTGGAATGATAAAAGAAGTTCTGAGTTTCATGACTTTCTAGTTACGCTATGGTCAAATTTATTATCAATTGAAAATATATACTATCTGTAGATAACTGAAAAATAATTCATAATTATATAAATTTATGTCGAGAAAATATCATTAGCGCCACCTATTTCTTGGTAGTATACCCACAGCTATATTTAGGGTTACAAACGCGTAACTTTTAGAAACTATTTTCTAACCTAAAAAAAGAATAATTTTGAATAAAAATGCTTATTTTGTACCTCAAATTATTATTTTTTATTTAATAAATGGTAATATAAGATAACTAAAATATTTTATTTTTCTAAAATTAATATCACAAAACCCAAAAAATTCACATTCCTATACGCCCACTCTTCAAAATCACTATCAACGAAATGTTCCGGCTGAATTTCTAACAGAAGGTGGCAAGTCAGTCCGACTCTCCAAAATCGGGATAACTCCAAAACATCCACGAAATCACTATCGCTTTGCATTGTTGTGACTCCTGTTATATTTTTCCAACCAAGATTCTAATGACGGAACCTCGGGCACCTGCTGCTTAGCCCTGCGCTTCTCATAGTCTCTCATATTCAACTGTAAAGACGCACATTTTACGTGTCACCATTTACCACGAAGGATAAAATAGATTACAGTACTTACTTTGCTGTTTGATTTCCACAGTTTCGGGGAGTAAAATGGGTGTATTTACAATTCCGGCGAATTGACAACTGCCTGTCCGCATGAACCGGCGACAAGACAATTTTATGGATTTTCCGATAAGATCGTATTTCAAATCTCTACAATTTTCATATGTAGTTTACGTAGTTTTTATATGATTGAGACTGGATAGGTGCTTCTTTCTGGCTTCTAAATCGTCGATGAAACGTTTATACGCAATAATCGCAGTAGTATTCTACGACCCATTTTATTATTATTTCCGATTTCTTCTTCTGTGTTTAAGAAAATGGGCACATAACCTCCTATCAGTTTATGACAAACTGGATTGTAAACAAAAACAGAAAACTTAAACGCCCTCTACATTCGGCAAGTTGTATGTATTTATGTAGTATATGAAATAATTCAGTTTAAAAAAATTCGTTTATAATGGATGTTTTGTATTGATTTAATATTTTTGTGTTACTTTGAGTGTTATATACTACGTTCATCCATAAGAAAACAGAAAGCTCCATGAAGATGAAAGCTCTCGAGTGGGGTTGATATCTCTACGGTTGGTTACACTGGATTATATTTCAAATTTTGAAAACCTCGTTCTGTGTTTTCATGTATTTTTTGTATCTAAAGTTTAAAAGCATTTAAAACACACACATCATCGAATACTCAATAATTTTTCTAGTTGTAATTATTTTATCACATTATATATTTTTATTTCAACTTCATATGAGTTTCATATAATTGACGCGTAATTCTGTCTTGACACATTTTTAAATGAAAGATATTCCTCCTCCTCAAAACTCCCATACATTAATCAAGCATATCCAAATTACATAATCTCTTTGTATCGAAATAGAGATAGAGCTATCTGTCGGTTAGCAGCAGCACATCAACTTTCCTGCTGCTGCTGTGGAGGGATCGCAAGTTTAATTTTTCTGTTTACACTGCCAGTTGGTGCTAGAAGTTTTGTGGAGATGTTGGTTTCTGTTTGTGTCGTTCATCGTTTGCGTCTTTCGTTTATTTTCCGCGTTTTCGGTAAATCACTCGAGTGTTTTTCCCACCTCAAATCCGGAGTGCCGAGATGTGAACTTCTTGACAGCGTTTTTCATTAGAAATTCATGAATTCTAACCCAAAATCGAGGCGATTCACTTCGAAAGGTGAGTGAATTAATAAACGTAAACCAGGTGTTTTTTTCTTTTCGTGAAGCGACCGACTGGAATATTTTTGCATAACGGAACGATTAGTTAGATAGGAGGAATTTGGTGGAATAAACAATAGCGCCGGCATTAAGTAATGGGTTGATTTTGTAAAAGCAAAAGTGTTGCATATTTGAAGTTACTGTTTGAATTAAATTGCGGGTGTACATAGAAAGTAAAATTGGAATTATGCAATGGATAATTGCATTTGAAGAA
This sequence comes from Protaetia brevitarsis, assembly GCA_004143645.1. NCBI lineage: Eukaryota > Metazoa > Arthropoda > Insecta > Coleoptera > Scarabaeidae > Protaetia > Protaetia brevitarsis. The sequence continues at coordinate 709,447 of RXPK01000297.1, forward strand.
GCGTTAATTGTCGGGGTTTGTATCCATATTAAAAATTCTTGTAATAGTACTTTTTTATGTCCCTCTATTTCTATGTTTATCTTGATTTTCAATCGCCGGCATTCGCTTTTGTTGAATTCTACCATCGTTAGGGTCAAAATTTATGACATGTGCAGCGTGGAAAACAGTTTGATATTAGTTGCGTGTGGTAAATTGGTACCCTTTAGATTAAAGGCTTAACTAGAGGAACAAAACTTAATTGACAGTTATTGTACAGTTTGTACCATAAGTTTTAAATGGGCATACATAAATCAATTTTATATTTTAGTCTTAGCCACAGCAATCGAGATAATTGAGGATGTATTTCATGTTTTTTTTTTTTTGGTTTTAGTGAGTGTTTAAATTTTTCTGATCTACAGATTTAATGATCGGTGTTAAATGTTTTTATGCTCGTTTCAGAAATATAGAGGCGAATTTCTGAACGAATCGCAAATCCAAATTACATTACTAATTAAATTTTGAATAATAAAAAAAATAAAATGTTTTTCATATCAGTAAAGCGTATAAAACCTAGATTTAATTAACCTGTCTCCGGCAGTAACTATGTTTATGGTCTAATTACAACAAAATAATAATAAACGATTAATATATCGTGTCGCAATACAAGAACATAGTAGGCATTCACATTTTTATTTACGTTATTATACCGGGGGTGCCTAAAGGTGGTAGATCTCTGCCCATAAATTTTGTATTTACCTATAGATGTTTTTTAATAATATTAGACATCTGTTGCTTACTGTAAATTTGCGATTATTTAATGACATGACCGTTTTTTTTAACGCTTCCGGTTTTATAGGAAAAATAATCTGCAATCCTGTATATTTTCGTATATTCGGATTCTAGGTAATCTTGCTGGTACGGAAACGCATGACAACTTGGTTATAAAAAATGAATTTTTGTTTCTCAAAATTGATTGTCGCGATTAAACGAAATATCTTCCAAAAAATATTTCACATTTTTGCAAGATGATTTCGGACAGGATTATTTATAGCTTTGTTATAGAATTATTAAATGTTTTAAAGACTAAAAGAGATTCACTTTTGCTTCTATACGTTTCAAATTCCCTAAGATTCCTAAAATATAAAGTAATTCCTTGATAGGTTGTATTAGTTCTGCTATGAAATTGTTTAAAATGTTTTTTTTTAATAATAATTCTAAAAGGCAAATAGTTTTCTTTGCTCTTTGGGGGTATAATGAGTATTGAATAAGTATATTTTTCTAATAGTATCTGATAATGTAAATCCTCCAAATGTCTATTTTTATTTCGAAGATACTTTAGTGGTAAAGTATCTTCGAAAGTATATTTTCTAAATGCTTTTAAAAGGATGTATGGCAAGTTGAAATATGTAAGTAAACAATACAAAACTTGTAACTACAGTCTCAAGTAAAATAAAAATTAAAATGTTTGGTTTTTTTTTTATAAAATGAAATATATTTGAAATAATTTAAATTTATAAACATACAAAAGCAGTTAATGATAAAACAGACATATTATTACACTATACAATATTTCATAAAACTATATAACTTAATTTTAAAGCTAAATATACAATATTTTTAAAGATCTATTTAATTACAAAATTCAATTTGTCATATTCCACTAACAACAAATAATCAAAACATACTATTTTGAAACACTATCTTTAAATAAAACATAAGATATATTTAAAATTCATAGTAAACAATGTTTTGTTTATGTACTATGAATTTGAATTATTTTGTCATGTTATTATCATTTTTTTAAACAAACAAAAAAAATATAATTTTTTACTAATGTATCTTGAAAAAGCTTTTGAAATCAAAGCGAAAGGTAAGGCTAATGTACATTTCCATATTTTTATGATCTAAAAACCAAGAAAAAGAAGAAATTAATATCCATTTCATATTTTGTTTTGATTGTTGCAAGCTTTTATCACGGTTTGTACAGGTTTTCTCTAAAGCTTGGCTCAATATTGTCATTCTAACCTGGTCAAATGCTTTTACAGACAAGCTTATGAAAACCCTGTCAATTTAACTTTGTATGCTTTTATAGGCAAGTTTATGAAAAACCTTTTTTTTTGTTTCTAAAGCTTTAGAAAGCCATTTAAAACACATCAAAACATCATCGAATACTCAATATTTTTTTCTATTGTTACTATTTTATCGAATTATATATTTTTATTTCACTTCAGGAAGCTTCATATAATTGACGAAAAAATTGAAAAACCTTGTCCTGTGTCAACTAGCAACCTTGTCATAACCTTACAGCAAGCTTACACCCTTCTCCATGACAAGCTTTTTTTCGCTTGTCGGAACAACCTTAAAAAAAGCTTGTGTAAACCTTAAATTATTATATCGCCTTATTGAAAAATAAAACTAAAGATTAAGATCTAATATCTTTCCCTTTTGCTTTCTATCAATAATCCATTTTACAATCATCAGCTTAGTTTCAACTTTGAAAATACTCCGAGTATTATATTATTTGATGGTTACTGTCACGTAAACAATATAAGTACACTATACAGGGTATTCCACGTAACTGGTTCATTAAAAGTTTATGATGTTCTATTATTTACTTATATTTGAGATTTTTGCACCAGTATCTGTTCGATTGGAACTATAAATGTAAAATACCTTAACCAAAAATATCACTTCCGGTTGACCGGAAATGGATGTCAACTTTCTTATTTTAAATAGAATGATCTAATTTTTTATTCATTTTTGGATTCTACAACTATAAATACGTCAGTTTTTATTAGCTATTCCTATAGCTACCTGTCGCCGTTTTTGAGTTATTTAAGTTTTTCTTTTTTTTTTTAGTCATAATCATTGCATCATTGAGAAATTAATATCTCGGTTAATACTGCAAGTAGAGACTCCAAATTTGCTATGTTATGAATGTAGATATAACTCTAGGAAATGGTAAGCACACTTTACATTCTAACATACAGGGTGTTCAAAACTGAGGAACAAAGTGCCATATTTTCAAATGCAGAAAGCTCAATTTTTTTAAAATAGAACACCCTGTATTTTAATTCGGAATTAGGAAGTAAATATCATCCCCTATCACTTTATGTCAGCATTCTCTATACCTATCTTTAATAGATTTTGAGATATGAACGACTTTTTGTTAAACAGACTAAGTAGCCCTATCTTTGCGTGTTTGTAGCTGGCTCTGAATGGGATTAATGTCAAATTCATTGACTAACCAAAAGTGTTTATGTATATCATTGTAATTACACTTTCGTACAACGCAATATTAATAGAAATGACTATTCGAACAGACATTCTTGTATGGTTATTCAAAAATAATACATGAATTTGACGTGAATCCATTTCAGAGCCAGCTACAAACATTTAAAGATAGGGGTACTTAGTCTGTTTAACAAAAAGTCGCTCATATCTCAAAATCTATTAAAGGTAGGTATAGGGAATGCTGATATAAAGTGATAGGGGATAATATTTACTTCCTAATTCCGAATTAAAATACAGGGTGTTCTATTTAAAAAAAAATGAGTTTTCTGCATTTGAAAATATGTCACTTTGTTCCTCACTTTTGAACACCCTGTATGTTAGAATGTAAAGTGTACTTACCGTTTCTTAGAGTTATATCTACATTCATAACCTAGCGAATTTGGAGTCTCTACTTGCAGTATTAACCGAGATATTAATTTCTCAATGATGCAATGATTATGACTAAAGAAAAAGAAAAACTTAAATAACTCAAAAACGGCAACATGTAGCTATAGGAATAGCTAATGAAAACTGACGTATTTATAGTTGTAGAATCCAAAAATAAATAAAAAATTATATCATTCTATTTAAAATAAGAAAGTTGACATCCATTTCCGGTCAACCGGAAGTGATATTTTGGTTAAGGTATTTTGCATTTATATTTCCAATCGAACAGATACTGGTGCCAAAATCTCAAATATAAGTAAATAATAGAACATCATAAATTTTTAATGAACCAGTTACGTGGAATACTCTGTATATAATCATCTATTTTTCTAATTTCTATCAGAATAACGATATTGCTCAATAGTCTTTATATATACAGACATAAATGTGATAATCTGCACATTATTATATCATCTAGTGCTGTTGCAAACGATGTTATTTATCTAATTTTTAAGCACTTGAGAAATACCGCTTTCAATGTAAATAAATAAGAATCTTCAGTAAGGTACTGATGGTGAATAAATGAAACCGCAAATTGATAATATATGTATCCAGCCATCCTCAACTGTTGCGCTATCTTAACTAAATTTAGAATAACGGAGGAGTGTGTATTATAAACAAGTTCTGTATAATATGAGTAATTCGGGCGTTCATAATGTTTATTTGCGCGCGCATTCCGCTAGATGTAAACATCAAAGTTGTGTATGGTAATGTATACATTAGAACATTCTGATCTCTTTGAGATTTGCTAATATATTAATTATTAATATCTAATTTGAGAATGATAGCATACCAAACTCTAAATATAGAGTATTGTGTAATATTTTTACAATTTCACCTACTTTTAAAATATCTTCATTAGAAAGTGTAAGAAAAAGTATTACCGCCAACTAAAAGACGAAAATATCTCAGGTAGTATATCTTTTCTACCGGATAAGAATTAAGCTGGAGCTAGAGATGCCTGGGATTGTGTGTGTTTTATTTACTTTCGTTTGTCGCACACAGGTATATACAGAAACGGAAGATAAGACATGACCATATTAACTAACGAGACGCAGGGTATTTCTCTGCCAAGGTAACTATTATGGTCGGGCACTTTTTGTGCGATCTCAACTGTTGTGCGCTGCACACGTTAACCGGAGGAGATTGTGCCAAGAATATTCCGTGTAATAACAAACGATGAAGCATAAACACAACGCGTATGTATTTACGGTCTGGTATGCGATTGTTCTGCAGTATTAGAGCAATTCAACTCGTTCGAGTACTTGGTTATATGGGAAAAGATAAATTATAGATGCAAATTTTTACTAAATATTTGTGTGAAGAGTGATTTTAATTTTAATTTCATATTGTAATATAATTGTTGTTATTTTAAGCTTTGGTGTGTAATAAAGGCTATGCAATTGTATTGTTTATTTTTGTTTTGACAGATCATTCCACTATAAAACGGATCTTTTATAAAAGCATAATTAACATTCAAAAGATTCTACACACTAAAATTTTTTTGGAAAAATTCCTGCACGATTTTGAGATAATTTTGTGCCTCTAAAACCGTATCATGTATTTTACTTTTAGAAATAATATTTCTAACTATATGTAATTTTTAGAATATTTTTTTCATGTAACCTAGAATATTCATAGTAAAATTTCGAAATGTGGGTAACTTTTCCAAGATTTTTTCATGTAATCTGGAATATTCACAATTAAAACTTCTAAAATAGCGATAATTTCCATAGAAGTTTTACTTGTTTAAGAGTAAAATTACAAAGAAAAGTTCAGTATTATTGATTTTTTTTTCCTAACAAAAAGGTTGAGGTATGTCCAACATCTTGGCAGACCTACACGTAAAGAAGATATGTTAATCTAACAAAAAAAACGCGGCATTTAACTAAGAAATTTGGGTTAAAAACAGTCAAACAAAAATCATTGTTAAGGCAACAAAATGCGAGTGTTACAATAATTGTGTAGATTTGATAATATTTTTAGCATTGTTTTAATAATCAAGATAATTTTATTTTAAACATTTAATATTCTTAGGGCAATAAGTGTTCGGGTAAAATAAAACAACTATTTCATGTTAAATTAACCAAAACAATTCATTAAAATAAAAAGCAGAAGTTCCTAGGTTAAATACACATTTTAAGTTAATTTGAATAAATGTTATCTGTTATGTCAAAATAACAATTTTTGCTGTGCTAAACAAGAAAATTATGTTGAGCCAAAACAGAATTGCTTTTTAGTTAATAATGTTTTATTGCTACAGCAACCTATCGGGCATTTTTTGATTCGCTTTACAAGGGGAAATGTTCAAGTATCTTGGTATTGTACATTTATCATCTCATTCACAACATAAAGTGTAAAATATCTGTAAGGCGGGATGATATATTTAAAAAACCCTCAAAAAATAGCAGTTTTACTGACATCACTGCCATTGCATACCACCAATCGCTGCTTTTATGGTCGCAACTCCTATTGAATGTTTGACTGGTAAATGCACTAGATTAATATTATATTAACTCCGACTGTTGTGCTTTATGACCCTTATGTGTCATTTACTGGTATGAAATGGAACGAACGCCATCTTCACTGCGATTTCTGAAATACATACTATTTATATTTAACGTATTTGCTACTATGTGGAAGAAAACTGTTATACACGTGAACCCATTGGCTTTGTTAAATTAATAATACGATATGGTTGCCTTCATTATACGGTATTCTTGCGAGATTAACTAAAATTTTGGTTAACGCAACAAACTTTACGGAACATCTAATATAGTTATATCAATAGAACGAATTTTGTTAAAGTAATTAAAAATGTTTTTCAAAATATACTAGTGTGAAGTGTTTTTCTAACAATTTCGATGTAGCTGAAATAACAAAATATATTGTTGATGATACCCCTACACTGTTGAAAATTTTAACACTTTTTTGACTAATTTAATAGTCAGGAGAGGTCCACACTCGTTTCGTGTTATTTTGTCGAGAACTATAGAAGTTTAAATTTGACGAGCAAAGATAGTCAAGTATTGTCTATTGCTAAGGGGTTATTTTGTCCAACTGACACGTGGAATTATGAAATACTTCTAGCCACATTTTATTTGATCTAGACTAGACAAATTTACTAGCTGTTTAACTAAATGAATGCGATCTATTGGGTGTTTAAACACCATTTTCTAAACACAACGTCTTTTTAATATGCAACTCCTATTTCTTAGTGCTATAATATTCTCTCTTTAAGACGTTTTTTTAATTATAAATATGCAAAACCACTCATTCACAAGTTTTGGTTTCAACTAAACGTACCAATTTTAAAATGATTTTTTGAGAACCATTATAAAATTAAGTGAATGTTTATGCTATTTGATTCAAGTCTAGACTAATTGCGTAAATAGATGTTCCCAATATATCTTTAAGATGTTGAAATTTTTTAAGCCCACTGGAATTAACGTTTAATAACACGAGGTTACACTTTGCAAGTCAGTCACATTTGGTGGTTTGTTTGGATATGTTAATACGGAGAATCAAACACGAAAACAGATACACGTGCAATGCAGGTGGTGCGTATAATGCAATACTGTATTAGAATAGGTGGGGTTTCTATATTTCTATCCGAGGGAAAAATTCTGATTGGTTGACGCTTCTGAATATCTAGAAAAATAGTAAATCCTCATATCTGAACAAAGAGTTCACACCAAATTCTAGTAATTTCTGTTCTACTAAACACCTGTAGTCAATTCGTCTGGCAAAGTTTGTAAAAATCAACACTAAAATATTTGACTAGCGCAAAATTAACGCCAACACCGTAATATTTTCAACAGTGTAACAAACAAACAACTGTTGAACTAACAAAATATTGTCAACATTTTTTTTCAGTTATTTTAACCTTATATTTTGTTCAATTTGATTAAAAATGTTGTTAATGCAATAATATTTTTCCAACAAAAGGGTTTTGATTGACGGAATGCATTTTCTTCTCTAGATGTACGTTCTTCTTAGCATTAGCGGATATCAGAGTATTGCAATTATAGTTAGTTAATTATTAATTCGATCCGTGAACTAGTGTTCGAGTATTATAAAGTTTCCCAATGTTATAAAGATTGACGTTTATAACTTTTTCTCATTTCATCATATGCATTTTATTATATTTACTAGTTGTAAAATATTGTAAAACATTTCACAATATTTCCTAGAAGATTGTGCTACATTATTTTCTAATATTTTTTTTTCTTTGTGACTGTGGTATACAAAACTGCAGCGTCGTTGTTTAAATATTTCGCACAATAGTAAAAATTCTTACTACAATTTTCGTCCAACAGTGTAGTGTAAATATTACTATGCGGATTTTTCTCTGTGTACTGACAGTGGAAAAGGTACTTTTCCTAAAACGAAAACAGTTTTGACTCATTGTCAGCTACAAAGGCCTACTGGATTTATTACTGGAAAGCAAGCGATAAAGGAGTTTCAGACCAAGCAGGATTTACTTCCCAAATATTAGATTCTAATTCAAAAAAATGTTCGTCTATCATACTTGTTGTCATGATGTCATCATCTGCGAACACAGCATATACATATGCACGAAGCATAGGAGAGAAAACAGAGAATCGAAAGCATCGTTAAGGATTAAGAACGTTATAACAAAGCGAACCGTTGAAATCTGTATTCGAGATCTGGTTTCTTGCGCTGCTACGTTATTATCTTTCCGGTGCATATTATTATTCCAGCATCTCTGAGGCCGATCGTGACTTTACTAAGCGGTTATTTTAATGTCGCCGTCAGCGAGTTCATGTTCCGTTGCAATAACGTTTTCTCTGGCGAGTTAAATTGAAAGAGAACGCGAACCAGATTACTGTGTGGAGCTTGAAGTTAAAAAAAAAATATGAAAAAAGAAGGCGCAATAACTTTCAAATAAGAGATTATTTGAAAAAAGGCAGTAGTGGTGGACATAATCGAATGATTTCGAATAATCGAATGATTTCGATTAATCGAATGATCCTTCATTATTCGTGGCAATGTATTCTAGGGCCCTTTTGTTGTTAGGTACTCGTTATTTCGTTTTGTACATTATCCCTTCCTATTCCTAATTCGTACTGACTCTCCAAATATCATGTCGTAACCTATCTATTTTTTTTAGCAGCACTACTAAAAAATTCCCGCCATTTGATCGATTATATATATATAATGATATGCTTATTTGTTTGCTGTGTAATAAATCCATTTCAGTGATGAAAGATTTCAATATAAAGAGGCATTACTCAACTAAGCATCCTATGCTGTACTCACTGACAGGACAAATAAGAAAAGACAAAATCCAGAAGCTTACCGCAAATTTGGAAAAACAGCAGCAAATGTTTCATAAATAAAGAACACAACTTCATAATGTTGTGAAAGCTAGTTTTATAGTTAGTTCAAAATTGGCAAAGTCATTAAAACCATTTGCCGAAGGAGAATTTATCAAGGAGTGTATGTTAGAAGTTTGCAGTGTTTTGTGTCCTGAAAAGAAAAATGAATTTGAAAAAATTAGTTTCTGAAGATGAACTGTTGCCCGACGTATCGAAATATGATATAAAAACAACTTTGACTGACCGTGTGGCTGGTTTTAAATCATTTTCCATAGCATTAGACGAGAGCACCGATTTGTCTGACACAGCTCAACTGTCTATATTTATTCGAGGTGTTGATAAAGAGTTCACTGTTACTGAGGAATTGCTTGCTTTACAGCCGCTAAAAGGAACCACTACAGGAGAGGACATTTTCAATGAAGTTGAAAAGATATTCACAAGTTTTGGTTTGCCATGGTCAAAATTAGTTGGTATATGCACAGATGGGTGCACCTTCTATGGTCGGCTTACGTAAAGATTTCATCGGAATTTTGTATGAAAAAGCAACTGAATTAAATGTGCAAAAAGATGATTTGATAGTCCTTCATTGCATTATCCACCAACAGAACTTGTGTTCTAAGTCCATTCGACTCCAGAATGTTATGAATGTGGTAGTGAAAGCCATCCAATTTTATTCGATCCCGAGGGCTTAACCATCGTCAGTTCAAGGCGTTTTTGGATGAAATATCAGCCGAATATGACGACGTAACATATTATTGTGAAGTCAGATGGTTAAGCAAAGGAAAAATGCTGAAACGGTTTTACGAGCTTAGAAATGAGATAGCAGATTTTATGCAAATAAAAGATAAACCACTATCTGAATTGAGTGACCCAAAATGGATATGTGACTTAGCATTTCTGGTCGACCTTACAGGCCATTTGAATGTTTAAATTTGAAACTTTAAAAACAAGGACAGTTAGTAAATGATTTGTACAGCCATTTGAAAACGTTTCAAAACAAAATCCGCTTGTGGGAGGCACAGTTGCTGTCTGGTAACGGTTACCATTTCACCACGCTCTCTGCGTATGAAAATGCTGCTTATGCTCAATATACTGAAGAACTCAAGTTATTGTCGGAGCAATTTTCGAAAAGATTTAGCGATTTTAAAAACATGGAAAACAGTTTTAATTTATTAGCTACTCCAACAAAAGGTAATGTACAAAATGCTCCAATACACTTGCAAATGGAGTTGATCGAGTTTCAAGAAAACTCACTCCTAAAATTTAAATTTGAAGACGTGGAGTTGTGCGATTTCTACAAAAAATACCTCGAAGAAGACCATTTTCCGGAGCTTAGAAAATTCGCAAGAAGATTGATTTGTGCGTTTGGCAGTACTTATAAATGCGAACAGTTCTTTTCAATGATGAAAGTTAATAAATCAACACATCGTACAAGGCTGACTGACGATAATTTGAAAAATTCTTACGTCTTGTATCAGTGGAATTCATCCAAACATCGATGGATTAGCCACTGCGTAGCTTTTCAACGGCGGTGTAACTATAACTAACAGCTTCTTGCGGGTTTCGCGTGTGTCAAACTTTCGCTCGACGTTTCTGTTCATACTGACAGCTTCTTCAGGATAACTGAACTGTTCAGTTATCCTGAAGAAGCTGTCAGTATGAACAGCGAAACGTCGAGCGAAAGTTTTGACACACGGCGAAACCCGCAAGAAGCTGTTAGTTATCGATGGATTAGTTTTCCAAACTCCAGCTCAAGGGACTCATTGATTTCGCTGTCGCTAATTAACTTTCGTAGTTTGTAATAAATCCAAATTTCGCGATTTAATTATAATGTTGTACCTATTTTTTTCATTTCATTTTCTTATTTTAATAAATTACATTATAATAACATTGTCGTATTATTTCATGTCTGATACATATCGTTAAAAATTATGAACCCTACTTTAAAATGTACTACTTTTAAACGCGGCCCGCGATTGTATTTGCACACTAAAGTTTGGCCCACAACATGTCAAAGGTTGCCCATACTTGCTTTACACCAACTTACCCCTACCATCTCTATCTTTTTATTACACAACTCCTGCTTCCTATACATCACCAGCAATAAAACCGACTCGCATCTGAAAGGAAGTTCATACCGTACTATACGACATCGCGTATCCTTGCAAATAAACTCTTAATGCACATAGGACGGAATCGAGTTCTTCTGCACGGTCGCCTGAGTACGTAACTGCCTATAACGTGGGACGTCAATGGAACTGGCGGTTTAGTGGCATGTTTATGCCACGATTTCCGACTTGCAGTCGCTAAATTTACTCGTAAAAACTTGCATACAAAGGAATCGACGAACCCTCGTTGCATATATACATGCCTGTGTTCGAAGGTAACGTCTTCGCTGTCGTTATATTAATGTTCTTTCTCTATCTGAAGGCGCTTCTAATACGCGTCGTAGAACGCTGGAGCGTGTCTGGTGCCTAGGCATAATTTACGAAATGACTGCGAACTATTGGCATCTCCATAGTCTGCAGTTATACAGCGCGTCCATGTCTTGATGTTTATCATCGTTATCTTGGTTATTAGAAGACATAAAAGCAACGGTTAAATAGAAAAGGTTTCCGTCTCAAGCCAAGGCTGTACACACAAAAAAATAATTACTCAATTTGAATATAAATGCATATCATATTGAATATAACATAACTTCCTATATAAGCAAGAAGATGATGTATTTATATTGAGAATAAAATTTGTTCAGTTTTCCAAACCCACGAATTTGTTAGACGAAACAATTTTTTAGTTTAAATGTAATCAATATACTAAAATCATTACGTACATATAATATTTTCACCACAAAAATAATTATTTTAGATTTGAGTAAATAGACTTTCTTAACTGAAAACTATCATATTTATGCCTTATAATTTATGTACATTTCATAGAAGTATATATTATATATATTGAACTTAATACATAATATTGTCACGAATCGGGCCCTCAAAAGTGGGGTAGCCCTATGATATACAACGTGTGTATAAATTGTCGTAAAAACTATACGCAGCGACATTCTTCCGTCGTTTCTGAATCTAAAATCTAAATGGTAAAATATGGTACTATGCTTCATGCGTCTTTAGGAGCCACTTGAAAGTAACATACATTTGGCAACACTGTAGTCGCATACTACCGTAATGGTAGTTACAATACTTGTCAAAATTTACAGACCAGAATTACAAATGACAAATTGGATAACACAAATGATACATAGGGAAAAGCAATAAGAAAGCTTTATTAAAACAAAATTAGTAGTTTTGATTTTTCGAACGCATCTCTTGTAATAAATTAGCGAGACTATTACCTACGCATATGTTCAAATTGATATCAGTCTGTTTGTAAACACATTTGCAATCTACGAGGTATTGTCTGTATTACTTGTTCAAGCCTTTCCGGTGTAATTTCTAATACTGCCGCGTTAATTCGTCCTATAACTTCGTCAGCGTCTTGTGGAGGTGTTGCGTAAACTTTCACCTTTATGAAACCCCAAACAAAAAAGTCTAAAGGATTTAGGTCGGGAGACCTTGCAGGCCATATGATAGGACCACCGCGACCAATCCACCAGTTAGGGAAGTGTTCATCCAACCACTCTCTCACATTACGAGAAAAATGTGCCGGAGCTCCATCATGCATGTAAAACATGTTACGGCGTATATTCAATGGCATCTCGTCAATAACTTGTTCTAATACATTTAAATACCCGTTGGCATCAAGTCGATTTGGCAGATAGATTGGCCCAACGACACGGTGATTTATTATACCCAGCCAAACATTAACTGAAAACTTTCTTTGGTGACCGTATTCCCGAAACGCATGAGGATTTTCATCTGCCCAATGGTGAAAATTATGGGTATTGAGTACACCATCTCTGGTAAACATAGACTCGTCGGTCCAAAGAACACCTCTTAAAAAGTCGCCATCTTCTTGAATCCTATTTAAGATACTATGACAAAAGTTTAAACGGTGTATGTTATCGTTTTCATAGAACGGCTGCACCTTAGTTATATGGTATGGATAAAGAAGGTTTTCACATAGAACCAAATGAACGGTCTTATTACTGCGGATATTGAATGTGGACGCCAACTGTCGAGTACTGACGGAGGGATCTTCATGTACTGAGTCTAGAATTTCCTCTTCCAGTTGTAATGTACGCCGTTGTCTAGGTCGACCAGCGTTGGCATTTAAACGAACCAGTTTCACGTAGACGTTGGTCCAGCCGGCGAAATACGTTTCCAGTAGGATGTCTCCGGTTTGGAAAACGTACGCGATATTCCTGTTCTGCCATGTTAGCATTTCCATTACAAAAACCGTATACCATATACATATCGGCATATTCATTAAATGTAAAAAACCATTGTAAATAAAGAAAACAATAATACGAGAACGATAAAAACACTGAAACAGAAAAACTAATCAAGAGAATACGAGTAATCACGAAAAAGAGCAGAGCTTGCATAAAATTGAACACTTCAGATTAATGTCAAAATTTGACAGTAATGGTTTTGATTGAAATCAAATTAGAATACAAAGTCATTGGCCTACAATGTTGCCAAATGTGTTTTTCATGAGAGGATGCTTATGAAGAAATGTTGAAACCAGGCTCTAAAATCAAAAAGAAACTCTTTACGAAAAAAACAGGAATAAGAAATCGTCTAAATTCAAAATTGCAGCTATCTATACCGACAAATAACGAACACAAACGCTTATTAAGGAACTAAAAAGCCGAACTTCAAGAACCTCGTGAAGACTTATGAAGCATAGTACAATATTTTACCATTTAGATTTTCGATTCAGAAACGAACGAAGTATGTCGCTACGTGTAGCTTTTGCGACAATTTACACACACGTTGTATAATCGTGTAGTAGAAAATAACAAATTAATGTAATTCTGCTTTTAACTATAATAATTAGGAGAAATTCTAAATTAAAAGCAGAAATACATTAATTTAATAAAGATACAGTCAGATAACAAAAAATTCTGAACATACGGAATTTTGTGAATGTAAATTCCGCGGATAAATAAAAATAATGTCAAACAACAGTGCATTTAAACCTTTTTTTTGTAGAAGCCGTCTGACCTGAAGTTTCCGGAAATATGGCATATCTACTATAGCCATTCTTTGGTATGCTCGCTAGATTTTCAAGAACTTAACAATTTTTTATGTATGAGTGTAAACATTTTTTTGTCTAATACAGTAAGTACGATAATCAATTTTCTTTTTTCTGATTTAAAAAAAAAAAAAGATGGATGCTGTACTATCTATAAGATTCCCCTTCTGTTTCCATCCACATTACGCACTGCTTCGAGAGTTAATTGATTGCATCTCCAATCCTATACGAATATGTACGGCAAGGCGCCCGACGACATCGAAGCCGTCAGACTGCGGAAGGAGTGAATGAGTAGACATTAATGGAATAGACAGCTACGCTCGTTAGGTCGATAAAAAACGCGTCACACTGAAAGAAGCACTTGTTTATCTGTAGATGTTCAGATGAACGTTTGTTGTAATTGCTTCTATTCACATTTGCTGACGGGATGATGTTTGTCGTAGGATACCAAACACCCTCAGCATTCTATAAGTTACTAGACGAGTCGAAATGCATGATTTTTTGTTTGTTTTGCGACACTTTCATTTATTTAAGGCTGATTGTATTGTATGTATGTAATTTAATGTATTCATGCCGTAGAAAATCAATGTGGGTGCAAGAGAGGTAAGATGCCGTTAATATAACTGCTGACTAGATATTCAGGCCTATGACATGAGTGGAGTAGGCAGCGTGTAGGGGTGTTGAGTGTTGCCAGGTCTACTGATTTGAACTGTGATCTATTGAAATGTGGTATTAATCCACTGAAAAATCTGTGTTCCTTAAATTTTGTACACAATAAAAACAAAATATTTGATCTTGTCTTAGTAATCTATAAAAGTTTGCTTAAATTATTATTTGGAGGACCTTTTCGTTTAGTATCACACCTCGTCACCGTCATAAAATATAGTTTCAATATTTTATGAGTGTGGTACTAACAGTAAAAAAAAGGGCATCTAAATATTGAATTGGCAACACTGAATGATAATATAATTTAAAGAGAAAATTCAAAAGACCTTTCAATTTTATGACATATACGATCACTTTTTATTGTTTATTTAAAATTATTATTTCTGTTATATTTGAATAATACTTCAAAAAGGTATCCAAACAAAAAAACTTCATTAAGAAGAGAAAAGAAGAAATTTTTACACCACAATTAAAAAAAAAAATTATGTTTACTGTTTTATCTCATGTAATGGCGATAGCAATTTACAATACTTAATTGAAACGTACGCATCTTCATACTTGAGTAATATATTTCTAAATAATCATGTCAAAAGTATTAATATTAAAAAAAGCTTTTAGTAAAAGCGAAAGAGAGATACAAACATTTAAATCTTATTAGTTATTTTCGTTTATTTATTTAATGCTTGTCAGGTACCGTAGAGTGGGGCAAATTCGATCGCGTGGGGTAAAATCGATCAATCCTGATTTTACGGCAATTATTTAGTCTGGCATCTATAGAAAGCATAAGAAAATTTTGCAACACAGTCATTTAATAAACTTTGTTTATAACATAGATAACTAACTGGCTTTTAAGTATTGCATTAAAGTTTCCCGTGTTAAAAAAATAATTTTCATGGAATGACAACGAGTAATATTTCATACAGACGGAAACAAAGTACTACTGGGGAATCCCACTAGGAGTAAGCGAATTTTCGAAAAGGGATAAGGTGGAAAGAATCAATTGTCATTCATTCTTCACCGTTTTTTTTTTGACTTTATAAAAGTGTTGGAATAACAAGGGAGTAAGGGGAAAATTAACACCTCATGGGGTAATACCGATCAGTTTGAAAAGTAAAAGAACAAAGAACATGCTCATAGACCAACGTAGAAATATGACACTCATGTTTCTACATTGGTTTTATTGAAAATTATGTGAGAAACTATAAAAAAAAAATTATGGCTTGGCGGGAGACAGCAACATAACTCCAAATACCTCCAAAGCGCTATCAGGACAGTAAAATAGAGCACTTCGTCCATTATGAAAGCATCAGAAAATATTGGGGTGCCATATTCATTACCATGTAATTGGCGAAAGCTGTTGGGGGATGCGAAGGCATGAATTATTATTATTATTATTATTATTACTTCAGAATACTTTAAAGACCGTAGTTTCTAAGAAGAGAAAAAGATGACTTTGTATTTCTCCAAGTTGACGAATTTAGGAAATTTCCAAAAACCAAATTATCCAGTTGGTCATAGAAGGGAAGCTACGTTTTGAACTGAGAGGGAAGCGCGTTCAATGAATGTTGTTTTAGTTTTAGTTTATGAATTATTATAGTTTATGTCATTATTTATCTGTTTCCATTTCTATAATACATATTTTCTGTTATTCCGTAAGTTTCCTTTTTTAAATTCAAATTTTTTTATTGGATTTACCTCGTGTAGCTTTCAAATCGATTTTTATAAGAAAATAGAGGATGATTGGAATTGCCCCCTATTATGGGGCAAAACCGATCACGCTTGATATATTAAAAAAATAGTGTTTTAATACATTGGGTTAATATACATGATGTATGTGCAGCTAAAAGATGTATGATTATATACAACTTTTTTCAATTTTTTCGATCAATAATAATAATTGCAGCTCAGAAATAGTACATAAAACTGATCGGAATTGCCCCACTTTACGGTATATGCTCTCTCTTACGAGATCTTTCGTGTACCAATTTGTGTTAAACCCGTTCACAAACAAATACTTGCTAAGCCGCGTGCCGTGTAGAAATGTCATGTCTATGGTCTATCCGTTGTTGTACTTGACAATATGCCCCCCTCCCTAAGGTCTAGTACTCGGGGTATCTCCCACTCCAAGTGCTATGCCTGTTATCTGGTCGGTGTTGACATAAATATTTCACCTGCAAAGAATGAATTCAATTTAAGATTATACGGTCTGGTTTTAAAGCGACTGCATCGATTATCCCCACTTTACATTGCTTGTGCATAGCGTTCGGACTTCCTATGATGCGCTCGCTTACAACCACACAGTATATTTACTTGATCTAAGAATATTATAAACCTCATTCTAAATCTTATCTTTCCACGTATGCGCCATTCCTATCGTGTTCGGCACCATTCAGTGAGCCCCCCCCCCCCCTACATTATAACAAATCTTATTAAGATCTTTTTTTTTGATTTGATGCAGTGTTTTAGAGATATTCCGTTGTCTCAAGATAAAAAAAAAACTCACCCAGTATAGTTTTATTTAAACTTTAATGTAAACGTTTATTTATTGCAGACATTATTTCTTAGTTCTAATCCTAAGTTTAATTTAGGACTTGCCACCTTCTTTTAAATTTATATTTATATTGGTACATCTTAATCTTGCCAGCCATCTATTGTTCGCGTTTGTTACTCATTAATTGCCTATAATATTAATACTCTTCGATTATTTGGCTCAAATCATAATCTTATGAAAGTGGTTTTCTGCATGTATTCAGCAGAAAGTTGCAAGTTACAACTTTTATCACGCGAACACAAACTTTAAACCAACGACTCTTTACAGATTAAAGGGCGCAATAGATGAATTGGGTTAACGACCTTAAATTGGTCTCGTTTGCTAGTGAGTTGGGTGACTGTCGACTCTCAAGACCAATTGAACTCCCACCCAAGGCCCATTCACTGCTTCGCACGCTGTCAACGGGAAGACGGACGGATTGAATAGACGCAGTGCCGTCGCGTCGTTTTAGTGCGTTCGTAAATACTGCTTTTTTATGTTGGATAAAATGATCGCTTAACGATTGATTAACTATCCTCCGACTATAATGTACTCATCAATTGTTTACATACTATTATATCAATGTTGAAATGATACTGCTTCAATACAAAACCTTTGTCAAAACAATATTCTCATCAAATCATCTACATATACAGAGCGTCCACATTGCGATGCTAACCATTTGTACTCTGCTCGACCTTCTTTCGGATCTTCTTCTGTGGCCGACGTTTCGTCCACACTCGCAAGGAACATCTTCTATACCTCTACGCATCAATATCCCGTGCACACTCCTGGAGTACCCCGATACGCTACCTTCTCCCAAACATTGTAAAACCATAAAGTATGACTGTAAATGTATTTAATGACATAATATTTCTTTATTTATTAATTTTCCCCTAGCGAGCTTTTTTGGTGTTACAGACACAAAATTAGTAGGTAATTATTAATTACCCTTGAATAGTAGAAATACTTAGATTAAGCAGGTAAGTATTATCAGTTTAATATACTTATATTTTGGAAACAAATAATGGCAATACTTCAAATTTCTATAAAAAAAGGTTTAAATGCACTGTTGTTTTGACATTATTTTCATTTATCCGCGGAATTTACATAAAAATTCCGTATGTTCAGAATTTTTTGTTATCTGATTGTATCTTTACTAAATTAATGTATTTCTGCTTTTAATTTAGAATTTTTCCTAATTATTGCAGTTAAAAGCAGAAGTACATTAATTTGTTATTTTCTACTACACGATTATGTATCATAGGGCTACCCCCACTCTTGAGGGCCGATTCATGACAATATTATGTATTAAGTTCAATCGAATGAACAATCATAATTTAAACGGAAAGCATTTGTCAGTTCAACGAATCGCATAGTGTATAGGTACTGCTGTGGAATGGCACCCCGGGTTTCGGAAATTTAAATTTGTATTTTTGTTCAGTCCGGATTGGTTTTGTCAGAGCAAGGATAGAGTTTCCACAATTCTAATATTTGTTTATTTTGAAAAGATTTTGTTATTTGATTTAATTGTTAGTATTATTTTATTTGTTCAGTTGTGTATAGTTAATTTCATTTATTTGTACATTTTGCGTACTCCAGTATTGTATATAGTATATGCTAGTAGTTTCCTTGCGAGGCGTTGCGCCTTCTTCGCACGCAGATATAAATTTCATATATATGAGTGTGTTACCTTGAGGCCCGAGCAGTTACCAGATTGACGAGCGCGAGTATTGTTTTGTTTTAGTTTTCTTGGTTACCGTTTTTGGTAATTCATTTTAATTTTAAGATGTAGTTCGTTGTTTTGAATTTTTAAAATCGTCCATCTAGCAACTCACTAGTTATTAATAAGTGTTATATCGTTGTGCACAAATTATATGTAAGGCTCTTTAATAATTTTCGTTTTAGAAGTGATCGCGTTTAGAGTTTAAATTTTCCGTTTTTTTTTTGTAGTTATCAAATTAATAGTATTTTAATCACCTCGGGGTAGGTGAAGAAAAGCTTTGGGCTTGTTTTAATTTCATTTTGATTTTACTTGGTTCTCCACGTTGATTGAATTAAATTTTAGTTTGTTGTGAATTTTTGAGACCACGTGGATTTTTTATGGTATATGAAATTCCTTCTAGAACGAATCTACCATTTTGTTTGCTAAAGGATTTGCATTGTCCTTTTTTAATTGTAAATTCACGAAGGGGTTATTTTAATCCAATACCTTCTGTATTACGGTTTTTTCCCCTTTTGTTGTTAATTAAATGTTTTTTTTCTTTTTATACAATAAATTTAATGCTTGTAAATATCATTTTAAAATTACAGTTTCTTTTATTTTTGAATCAGCCATTTCAATTTTTGGGGATCTTAAAGAAAGTCAACTTTTACAAACGCCCACTATTACTTTTCATGAAAGTTACTCGGAGATATAAGAATCTCTGGCGCCCTTTTAATTTCATATTTGCTGAGCTAGCTAAATTAATTTTGTCATTTTTTAATTTCTTTAAACTTGTATGCTTGGACAATCAGTTCACAGCAGTACGTTAAAAATCACACAAAAAAAAAAACGCTACACTTCATCTATCTTGCTCATACCACAATCATAACCCAACTGGTGAAATACGTTTCCTTCTAGTATACCACGATAAAATGATTATAGATTGTAGTGAAGATCTTCAGAAGATTTAGTTGTGGTTACACATATAAGAAACATCTGATTATAGTTACAGTAAGTTATCTTCTTTGGTCCATTGTTTAGATTCGATTTCTGCCTGATACAAGTTAACGAACACACTGCGACTTGCACTTTTTTAATTTTTTTTTATTAAGCACACTCTATTAAACGAGCGCATGAAAATCTTTATTAAAGAAAATTTACAACCAAGGTTTATAAAAGTAAAACGTCATAGATAAAAAAAAATATAAATTCCCTAACGCCTCTAATACAAATAAGCTATCAGTTATAATTTTCACTTGCACCTAATATAACGTATTGCCCGATTCATTGCAACTAATTCTACCTGAAAATTGTTGCAATGATCCCCTAATTTGAACCTTTGATTATATATTTTAATGCTCCCATTATAAAAACAAAAACCGCCCCTGTACTACCTTCACCCTTCGACTCATCCGTAAAAAATTCCAAACACTCTCCAAATGTGCCTATAAATTTGTTACAAGTAATACTTTTTAATTCGGCGATATGCATTCGGCCCTCCATATCTACTCGCCTTTCATCCGTTTCTAATCTAATTTCCATTACCGTAATTAAACCCGCTAACCTTATTTTATTCGCGTCCCTACGAAATTTAAGTTTCTTCAAACGCAAATCTACTGGTAATACACCCGAAATACTGCACGCCGCGTCTGCGAAATAGATGAATACACGTCCGCTTATATTATTTCCGGTTCTATAGCGATCCTGTAAATAATACAAAATTGAGTATACCTTTGCTTGTGAGTGTACTGACATTTTCTTTAAGAAACAGTGAATTTTTCAGAGAGCCGAGTGCACATTGTCGATCAAAAGAATGATTTTTTATCGTGTGATGACAAGTTACCACATTATGTATAACTAACAGCTTCTTGCGGGTTTCGCCGTGTGTCAAAACTTTCGCTC
This sequence comes from Protaetia brevitarsis, assembly GCA_004143645.1. Lineage (NCBI taxonomy): Eukaryota > Metazoa > Arthropoda > Insecta > Coleoptera > Scarabaeidae > Protaetia > Protaetia brevitarsis. The sequence continues at coordinate 730,445 of RXPK01000297.1, forward strand.
GACGTTTCGCTGTTCATACTGACAGCTTCTTCAGGATAACTGAACTGGTTCTCCATGGTCCGACATTCTCCTTATATACGCCCTGGTGCATCCAACCGTGTAGTTTCCGCTCCATTGACCGTGACAGTTCGCAGTAGGCTCTTCCACGTGTTGCTAAGGTGGTACCCTTCTTCTCTGTTAACGTTTTATTCTTCTCTATTTCTATGGCTTCCCTGAAGAGTCTTTTCCCGTAGTTCTTGTGGTAGTTATTACTTTTACATTCTTGAAATCCATTTGTGTCCGGTGTCGTGCATGTGTTCTGCCATCGCTGATTGCTCGGTCTTCTAATCTTGCGTCCCTCTTGCTCTTTTATCTTATGTCGACGGCTCTTCCGTTTGTCCGACGTAGCACTGTCCGCATTTGGCATGTTATCTTGTAGATATTTCTGTGCGCCCTTGGGTATCTTACCTTTGTGGTCGGTGATACTGCTGGATCGACGTTGTAGTCCCGAAGCGTACTTGTACGTTACGTTTCTTCAAAATTCGGCCTACTTTTTCGGTGACTCCTGCTATGTAAGGTAAACACGCCATCCCTCTTCGTGGTTCTGTAGTTGTCTCCAATGTCGTCTTCTTCTTAGTGGCTCTCCTTATGTCGATGTCAGTGTAACCATTCTTCTTTAGTGCTTTCTCCAAATGTATCTTTTCACTGGTAAGATGTTCGTCACTAATGGTTTCGGCTCTGGATAGCAATGTTTGTATTATGTTTCTTCTGCATCGGATGATGGTGAGATCTTGTATGCAGATATCTATCGGTGTGCGTCTTCTTTCTAAATACTGCGTGCTGTAGCATTCCTCTTTTTGTTTCTTAACCATAACATCCAGGAAAGAGAGATTTCCATTTTGTTCTTTCTCCATGGTAAACTTGATGTCTGGGTGCTGTGACTTTATGTTCCAAGAACTGTTGTATTTTTCTTCTCGTGTTGCCATATTACAAAAGTATCGTCGACATATCGCAGCCAACACGTGGGTTTCATATCGCTGGAACTTAGGGCTTCTTCTTCAAATGCTCCATAAACAAGTTGGCTATTAGTGTGATAAAGGGCTTCCCATTGCTGTTCCGTTCTTCTGCTCGTAGTATTTTCCTTCATAAGAAAGTATGGTCGTGGATAAGCACAGTTCACTAATTCAATATGTCTTCTTGTAGTCCAAGTTCTGGAAGTAAGCGCCAGTCGTCCTCCGTGGGTATGTTAGTGAATAGCGATATAATGTCGAAACTTACTAAAATGTCTGTAGGTTCAGTCTTTAGCCGTAGATAGAATATCCACGAAATGTTTCCATTCTTACACGTTGCAGTTGTCCGTATATGGCTTTAGTAATTAGCTAAATATTTCGACAAATCGTAGGTCGGTGATCCAATGTTGCTTACAATCGGTCTAATGGACTCCTTCTTTATGTATTTTTTGGTATTCCATACAGCCTGGTGGTCTAGCGGCTCTTGGTACAATCTGTTCTGCATCTCTTTAGTATCGTATGATGATCTTTATGCTCTCCCTTACTGTTTTTGATCTCTCCGTTGGATCTTTTCTTTTTTCTTGTAGGTGTTCTCGTCAAGTAGTTCATTCAATCTTTTTCCGGTAATTTTCTTTATTTAGTAGTACTGTTGCATTCCCTTTGTCTGTGTTAGTTATAGTTACACCGGCCGTGAAAGCCTACGCAGTGTTACCACATTATGCTTTTGTTTATTGTCCCCTTGTTCATTCATATCTAGCGGAGGATTTTTCTCATCAATAATATCAAAAAGGAAACATTTGCCCCAGACCAACAAAATGCCAGAACTTTAAATCCAGGAAACTAATCCCATGCGCGTGCTATCTCATTATCGTTTGTTTTTCTTCCTCATTGACAGATCAAAAGACAAATTGATATAAATGTATACCTACTTAATCTTATGCAACATATACATCTATCTGTAAAATAATCTTTCATTATGAACAGCTGATATTTATATGTTTTGTATAAGCATAACGTTTACATATACAATTCTTACGATATGACGATTATTATTACAGAATCGTTCTAATTTTAGACCGTGATTAAAGTCTACAGAAACGCAAACATCATACAGTTCACTGTTACGAGTCCAGGCACGTAATAATCCAACTATTTAACGACACAATTTCCCCAATCGATTTTAAATCAATTCGATTTTCATGTCGATCCATATTTGATTGTTTCTGCGTTATCGTATAATACATATATCGTATTTTCTTTAGTTAATTAAGGCTTAGGTCAAATTGTCAAGACCATTCCAGCGTAGTGTTAAAAAAAGTCATTGCTTCTGGTAAATTAACTACGATAATAATCAACAGTTATAGACCTTTGAACACGATCGTTGTGGAATTTTACCCACGACAATTTCGACTAAACATCAAATGCATTCAGAGCGTGTGAAAACACATGTTGCTTGTGGTTAAATATAAGATGCATGTTCTCTTATTGTGTATGTGTGGATGTACTCATCTTTACTGCATGCATAAGCGTTATATGAACAACATATGCCATTGGCATATCAGGACGCGTATTATTTCGCTGTGCTAGTGCTGACAATTTTTTCGGCTTGTTACATCTTGTATTACCTCCGTCAAGGAGAAGTATAGGTTTAATGATAGATGTAAAAGACTCTCTATAGAATTGGAGAACTTCAAGAGACTTCGTACTTACACTGAAGAGCCGCGCATTAGGAGTAGAGCGTCCATTTTCCTTAAGTTTCTATACATTTACCCCCCATTAAGTGCGGAAAATAATCAAGAATGATTTTTACCAAGAAAAATTACCTCAATTTTTTTTAATTTGTATAGTTTGTTACACCTTAGACCTAAACTCATTAATTTCCAAGATGTTGATTTACATACCCGTAGGATTTTGTGGTTCCAGCATGATGGCGCACCAATTCATTACCACCGAGATGTCGGCCAGGTTTTAAATAATCAATATCCTCGAAAATGGATAGGTAGACAGGTTTTCTTTGAATGGCCTCCGAGATCATGTGATCATACTCCGTTAGATTTCTTTCTTTCAAGAGAAGACATGTTAGAAAGGGTAAGGGCCGCGTGCCTAAGCAAGCCTAAGTATACGTAACTTTAGAGATTTTTAATCGCATTCCAAGAGTGTTTGTTGAAATACTAAATGTGTGTATGCAGCACGGAGGACATTCATTCATTCATTAAAGTTAGGGTGAGCACTTAATGCCCGAGCCCTTGAGCTAGGTGCTCATTGTATCATTCCTATTAATTCTCTTATTTCCACTCGAGCAGCTTGGTGTTCTCTGTAAAGCCCAGTATCTTGCTCAGTGGAAACTTGTGAACCTTCGAGGGCTCCAATAGATCTCTCTGGAAATATTTCTGCCTGAGTACCTTCAGTTCCTCACATGTGTAGATTAGATGTAAACTCGTTTCCTCCTGTAGTTCGCGTCTTCTACACCACGGTTCGCTTACACGACCTGTGTTGTATAGATGCTTTTTCAGGGGACAGTGTCCAGTTACTAATCCAGTAATGCTAATGGCAATGGTTTTAACTTCTTTCTTACTGCGCCTGAGTAGGTTATTAGAGAAACCTTTGGGTATAGAGTTGACCACCAGTCGACCTCCATTTCTTTGCACTTTGTTTATCTAACCAGGTCCAGATCTCCCTTCTTGCGGAACCCTTAGTAACTCCACATACGGACTCTGGACCTATCAAGTGTCTCTTAGAGGCCTTCTTGGCTAGTTCGTCGACTATTACATTGCCCTTTATATCCTCATATCCTGGCACCCAAATCAGAGACACCGTGTAGTCTCGTGCCAGTGCATTGAGGGATTGTTTGCAGTCCCTAACTGGTTTTGATCTAGTTACGGGGTTCGAGACTGCCTTAATGACAGCCTGGCTGTCAGTAACTATATTATCTTTCTTCCTCATGTAACCCCCTTTTGCAATCATTTCTGCACAGGCTGCAAGGGCGAATACCTCTGCCTGGAAGACCGTTGTATGTTTTCCCAGACTTATGGATATCCTTTGATTAGGACTGGGCCCACAAATACCGGCTGGATTTGGATCCGTCCGTGAACCAGTTTTCATTAGCAGTGTGATCTCACTACATGCCTGGTCTCTGTTCGGTATGGAGATTTTCACCTTTTCAGTGAAGATAATTTCGGGTGCCATGCTGTCCGTGGTCATTTGTCCAGCATCGTGCCCATAGTATAAGTGTGCCCTCCCACCCTGAAGTTGGGATGCCACAGGTTGTTAGCTTTCAGTCTAAGGATCGCATTCATTGCCTCCGCTCTCACGTAAAGCTCCAGCGGGGGTAGGCCCACAATGGTCTCCAAAGAGGCGGTCTCTGTGCTGTTAATTGCACCAGTGATACCCAGCAATGCCTGTCTCTGGACGGTGGTTAGCAGTTTCACTGCGGAGGACATTTCTGTCATCCTCCACCAGACTACTGCCCCGTATGTTATCGCTGGTCTTATCAACGGCAGTATATAGCTAATGGATCACCCTCGACTTTAATCCCCAGGCTTTGCCAGCAACTCTCCTGCAGCCCAGAATAGTTGCGTAGCCCTGGTCGTTGTTTTGACTTAGTGATTTTTCCAGCTCAGTTTCGCATCGAAGGTAACACCCAGATACTTTACTTCCTTGGTTAATTGTAACTCTTGCCCAAACAGTCTAACGCCGCCTAGGTCATTGAGTTTCCTCATGTTGGTAAAGGCGACCAACTTTGTTTTTTTTTTTGTGGATTAACAGAGTCCTTGTGAAAGGCACCATTCATCCACTATTCGCAGTGCATTACGCATGATGCCCGCCACCACGCCCGGCATATCCCATATTGTATATCGTATTCTGCTACCCATGAACTAGTTGTTGCTTGGTTAATATGTAGTTTAGATTATGGATAAGATACTGTAATAGACTTTGATTTGTGATTAGTATCATTACAGTGGTGTTTCCACGTTAAAGTTTGGTCGATTTGCAGATTTACCAGATATTATAGCACAGAAATTGAAATGACTATTGCTATCCCCCATAATACCTTCCATGTCGTAAATATATAGCAAAAATAAGATGGGACTTAATACAGAGCCTTGTGGGACACCGTACTTATTTGTCAAAGACTTAGAATTCATATAGGATTCATACTAACTTCGACTATGCAAGTAGAATGATATCCAACGCAAAGCATTAATTCTCTTAATGGCAGTTTTGCCAACCAAGCTCGATCGATGACGCCCTGCTAAGATCCACTTTTACCTGTTTTAGGGTACCTTAAAATACTTTGATAAAAAGAATTGATTGCTGTAAAACTTAACTTCTTAAACTTTACATTAATATAATTATTCAAAGAACTAATTTAAGAAGGCCTCCTTTAAGTGGCTTTTTTTTTAAATTGTTTACACACACTTTCGCTTCGTTACCACTTCACAAAGAAACAATGTGACAATATTATATGGACTCCGACCATCTGCGCCAATTGACATCAATTAATTCCAATTTTCAAGAATTAGGTCAGATCGCCAGCGTTCACCAATTGATATGGTGCGGAATTGGTCCTATACATATACATTACATTTGATCGTCCGAATCAATTTAGAGTCAGCACCAGAATGCGTGGCCGTTTCAATGGGATTCTAGCGTTTTGTCAGTCGCGTTAATGGAAGTCACGTCAGTTAGTACAGTAACAGCAATGCGACCGAGAATTATCGAATAACGTTATGCCATTAGCATGCATGCATATAGCTGGTATTTGTTTGTGAGTTTGTAGCGGATATCTTCATTAATAAAATGTTAATAAAACTTTTTGCAAATAAAAAATCTTTTGCTTGTTGTTTATTTCCTGGTAATATGAAGCGCAAAAGGGCAAACATTATGAGCACAAGAAAATGTGGTTGAAGATTGAAAGACATCAGTAAAGATATTGATAATTTTGTTAGAAGAATGGTCTAGTCGAACATGTGTTTTGTTTGTGTTTTTTAGAAAAAAAAAAAAGGTAAAACTAAGACAAACCCATAACTTTACTTGTTTCTTTATTTTTTTTTCAGTCTATTTCAACTAGTTGAAGGCGAGATTTATTATGTAACAAATGAATATGTTTTCGGGTACGGTTTTTTCGCAAGTCATTTTGCTCCATCCATTCTGCGATTCTCTCTAGGTATTCATTCGCTCTGAATGTAAGGTCACGTGTGTTGTCTGCTTCTATGAGCAATGCCAGATCATCGGCGTATGTTATCGTGGTGGTTCCCTCAATTAGCTGCACGCGAAGCACTTGGTTATGTAAGATATTCCACAGGGTCGGTCCCAACACCGAACCCTGCGGTACACCGGCATTCACTTCCATCGCCACTTTTTTTTGAAAGCAAGATTTTCCTCCTGTGGAAATAGTCCTCAATTATGTTGACAAGATACTCTGAGATGTTCCTTCGTTTCGACTCTAGGATGCGGAATTAAATGCATTTCTTATGTCCGACCCTATCATCACCACCCATCTCCTCGAGGATGCTTAGACTATCCTGGCAACCGCCTTGATCGCGTACACCGTTGACTCTCCCCTCACAAAACCAAATTGATTTTTGGACAGCCCACCTGATTTCTCCAATTCCACTTCAAGCCTGTTTTTAATAAGGCGCTCGTAGATTTCGCCTATGATGCCGATCAGACATATAGGTCTAAATGCTGGGAGACTTTGCTTATTGGTTTCGTAAAAATTATCATTATCTCTTAAAATAAAACAGATAGGTTGGTAGTAGACATATAAAAGATTGCCACAAATGTGTTGCAGATTCTAAAAATTGAAGAGAAATTAGGTTATTCCATTAAAAAAAATTAAGTAAGAGAACGCCTCATGGAAGGGATGCAATTAATCTTAAAAATAACTACCACATAATGTGGCCCTCCTTTGGAGATTGGTTGTAAAATTTTCAGATTTTTTTTTATTTGTTAGTTCCCTAGATATCGTATTGTCCCATTCCACCTGTATATATTGTCATGGTATGTGTATTTGATATTATTTAAGAGTGAAGTTACTAATTTTACTTATATATATTTTAAAAATAATTTGATTAACAAGAAAAGGATATAAAATGTAGCAGCAGACAGCCAGACAATATCCAGGTGATGTAGGAAATCTCTGCATTTAGCAAGTCGTTCAAGGTATTTTCCTTCAGAATATTCCCTTCAGGAAGTAAATATGATCAGCAGTGATATACCTACACATCGAAATTGAATATTAGAATGTGAATAGTGCCCAGTAAACCAAATTCAAATTTTCCGCAATTATATTTAGGTACTTCAACTTAAAGGTATTCAAATAACTATTTATCTAATACAAAATCGTAAGTAATTTCATGCTTTAAGGTTGAAGTTACTAAAAATAATTGCGGGAAATTTGAATTTGGTTCACTAGGTATATTTTCACAACAGATATTGACAGATCAAAGTTGGATCCAAGCTCAATTCAAATGAACATTTTTATTTTCTTTACACTGTACTTATTTTATTTAAACTTAGTCTAATAATGCTTTTATATGCATTGGCAATCCAATTGCATTGATATGTTAACAGAAAGGCATGGAAAATTGCTGGAAATTCAGTTTCGTCACAATTTTATGTGTATAAATAGTTGCCTACTTATTGTACTGTAATTATTATTATTAATTGCAAATTTTACATAGTAGTAAGTGTTGAAAATGTTTAAATGTATTTCTCTTATGATCCAGAGACACTTACCTTTATTGTAAGGTGATTCCAGAATTTTACAATAATTATTTAATTTAATTTCGTTTAAACATTCGACAGTCCATTCGGTCACATGGGCATTCTCATATATTAAACATCTTATATTCCCCTCACTTCGGTGAAATTAATGGACTCTCTGAGACAGTTGTACCCCTCGTCGAAGACAATCGCTGTCAAGTCTGTTAAAATTTTTCAATTCGAAAGGATTCACCAGCCAACCTTCGTCGGAGGCAGACGTGTCTCAATTTATTTCGTAAAATTTAACGGTTATTTTGATAAAATCCAATTTTATTCCAAATTACAACCGAAAAATGATTGTTAATTGTTAAACAAAGTTTTAATCATCGCTGAACAGTTTGCAATCACTTGGGGAAAATTTGTGTAAGTTGGTACTTTTCTACGTTAATATCTGATATGTATTCGCGGTACGAACCAATATCCAGTAATTTACCATCAAGGTTGGCCATTCTGTTTCACACGTTTTTTTAAGCCTAGCATAACTCCATTTGAATGTTCAGAAAACGCGGGAATTTTGAAATTTAATTTAAACGTATTCACGTTCTCTATATAATGAATTTATATTGCAAAAAGTGAAATTGCTAGCAAAACGTAATTATTATTGAATAAGCGAACTCACGTAACTTACCTGAGATAATAATATCTTTAGATTTATGTCTTATTTTAGACAGGTTCACATTTCGAACTTTGTTATTAAATAAAACCACTTTATATTCACAATTAAATGTTTTCTTGATAACACAAATTTAATCTTAATTAAGAGATTAATCAATTGAAGCTTGATATTTCTTTTCATTATTTTCTTTAACAAATGAGATTTCAATAAAGATTTTATATAAAGTCTAATAGAACGCTCAAATCATAACATTCGTAAAACCCAGTAATACTTTACATACACACTAATTTTGCTTTTCCTTCTATAAACATATAGAAACCGTTTTCCACTTTCAATCATCACCTTGCATTGCGCTAATACTTTAAACTTACCTAATATACTTACTCTGTGTGGCACACCTACTTCCGCGCTAGAGGAATAAGTGCAGAATCTTTTAGCACGTGTATTTCTTTCTTAGAATTTTTTTTCGGGTTACGTAAACAGGATCCTGCGTTTCATCTGAAGTGTGCAGTACATACGAGCGCGTTTATGTTACGGAAAAATTTGGGCCGTGTGCGCACAGATTTCGGATAGTTCTGCCGTATTTCATGCTATGTAAACAATGGACGCTGTTACAGATGTGCGTGTCTCGGAAAAAAATGCGCGTTTTAAAGAGAAATGTGTGTTGTTATATTTTGATGGTGTTGTGGATATAAATGGATAATTTAATGGAATTTAAAGTAAATAAGCCCAATAAGGTTTCTTAAAGCAGGTATTATTGTCGCCTGAAGGTTTTTTTGTCAATGACCTTTGACATTTACAGATATTTTTTATAAGTCTAATTGACTTCGTGGTATCAATACTGCCAATTTGGGAAATTGCTAAAAGATTTAATTTTGGACAAAGGAAAAAGCATACTCCCGTTGCTTAATAAAAATTTCTTTCTAATTAACCTCATTTACTGACGCTCATAAAAAAATATATAAATTTAAATTTCCGTTATAACACGTTCTGAACAGGAAGACATTCACTTCAAACCATCATTCATCTACTGTAGTAAATTATTTCTACAATGTGTTTTGTAATTAAGTCATCGCAAAAATATTTTCAGTAAAACTTTTTAAGACCGTTTACTCTATGTATGGGCAACCTTTGACATGTTGTGGGCCAAACTTTAGTGTGCAAATACGTTGCGGGCTGCATTTAAAAGTAGTACATTTTAAAGTAGTGTTCATAATTTTTAGCGATAGATATCAGCCATGAAATAATGCGACAATGTTATTATAATGCAATTTATTAAAATAAGAAAATGAAATGAAAAAAATAGGTACAACATTATAATTAAATCGTGAAATTTGGAATTACTATTACAAACTTAAGTTAAATAGCGGCAACGAAATCAATGAGACCCTTGAGCTTGAATTTGGGAAACTAATCCATCGATGTTTGGATGAATTCCACTGATACAAAGACGTAAAGAATTTTCCAAATTATCGTCAGTCAGCCTTGTACGATGTTTTGATTTATTAACTTTCATCATTGGAAAGAACTGTTCGCATTTATAAGTACTGCCAAACGCACAAATCAATCTACTTGCGAATTTTCTAAGCTCCGGAAAATTGCTCGCCACGGTATTCCAGACACATTGATATCTGACGGTGGGAATCAATTTGATTCTTTTGAGTTTAAAAAATTTTGGCAAAGATTGGGAATTTAATTTAGTTAACTCGAGCCCCGAAAATCCAAAATCCAATGGTCTAGCTGAACGCAATGTAAGTATTGTCAAGAACTTACTAAAGGAAGCTCTGCATGATGGGCAAGGCCCTTATCTGGCACTACTATTACATCGCAGTAGCCCAATAGATCTCAATTTGCCGCCACCAGCAGACCTTTTAATGTCCCGAAAATTACAAAACCATTGTCCCCACTGTTATTGAAAACTTAATGCTAACATTTTCAGATACTAGTCATGTTAGAAAACAATTAAAAAACAAACAATTATCACAAAAACGATATTATGATCGAGGTACCAGAAATTTACCAAAGTTGAAGAAAAAAGATAAAGAATATGTAAAATACCGTAATAAAAACAGGTGAAGTACGCACATAGATTAGAGACAGAACCTATCATGTTATCTGATGCCAATAGCTTCATGCGCAACCATCAGTGAGGGAGGTGAGGGTGTTGATATTAGAGACGACATAGTAGTGATAGATGATGACGAGGAACAGATAGATAAGAAATATTATAATACCGCATCTGGTCGCATTGTAAGAAAACTGGACAGGTTTAATTCTGCTATTGTTTTCTGGTAACAAGATGTGACATAATTTTTTCGTAAGGTACTTTCGTCAGGTATATTATGTTTGCAATATTTTTGCAGAAATGATTTCAAATTAACATTGTTTAATCTTGCTAATAATGGTATGTTAGACGAAATTAATGCGTTACACAGATCCGTATTATATTCTTCTTGTTCTGAGTTTCGTGAAGTTGATGCTACACATTGACGTATAGATTGCTGCACACATGCGGATCGCTTTAGTTTTTCACATTTTCCAATATGTGATGGAGTTTTAGCGTGTTGATCAGTCAGGTATTTTCTCTCAGAAGACACCTACAACAACAATTGTCATTTTATTGTAAAGCTTTTAGTAAAATTAAACTTACCAGTTTACTGCAGGCTCGACAAAATATTTTGTCGCCATCCTTTATCAGTTCAGGATATGGGTTAATCCATAAAGAAATTTTGTTCGCTATACTCATTGTATGTACGCACAGTATTTAAAAACGTAACACAATTACATGCTGTTTCGCTCAAAGATATTCAATGAATGAATAGTTTATTTGGGAATTAATAATAATAAAACGTATTTACCACATCCCTTCTGCTAGGCGAAATTGAACACGTGCAGTTCTTGGAAACAAGTATTAGAGAAACCAATGTAAAAGGTTTATTGTTCTGAGAATTGTCGGTTGTCGATCTACATTAGGAATTACTAGGATTTTTTAGTAATAGAAAGGATAAGAAAAAGCCTAAATATGCAATATATGCAACTTTTGTAAAAATATGCATAGAAATGCCTAAATATGCAATATATGCAATCACTAATTAGCGCTAATTAACTTCAATTAGTGTAATACGTCCACATATAGACTATAATTGAAGATATGCAAAAAATAAAATATTGAATATACTTTGAATGTAATCCGGTCTCTACTGATCACTAATACGGACATAGCGCAGTCGAAGTTTCCGGCTCGGGCAAACGCGGTTGAGTAAAGCTTGTAGTAAGATGTCTTAGAGGGTATCACTAAAATAACCAACATGTACGGATCATTCTAATTAGTTGGTGTTAAATAAATTACTGAGAGAGAACCGGTGAGGTTTATTATAAAATAATAAACGTAGACCGTTACTGTAGGAACATTTCAATCGTTATGGAACCAACATAGTACTTAGATTAGGTAGCCTCGTGTAGTACCTTTCAGGTGGAGCACGGGCTTTAGGATGAATCGTAATTAGTTAGCTTTTCACGCATAACATTTCGATCCGTAATTATTTATAACGTTAACATACGAAGTACTTAACTGTTCTTGAAATTACCACTGGCTACCTTTTCCGTTTGTCAAGTGAACACGTGCGTATCTATATTTGCCACCGATTGCAATCCTCAATGAATTTCGATTAGCTAACATATAGCTTCTATAAAACATAATATATGCGATAAAATCAGTTTGCCTTTTGTCTTCACGAAAGACGGTCTATTGTGTATTGAGAGTGTTTAGATATGTTAGTGCCACTAAAAAGTTTATAGTGGCTTCTGTGAGAGCTGATAGGAGAAGAATTGTAAGATGAAGGTTTTCAGAATAAATAGAGGTAAATTTCAGGGGAAATGTTGTTTGGAATGAGAGACTGACTGGTCTATTGTATGTATTGGGATATAAATAAAGTTTGTGTTTGCATGTGTTCTTTTATGGTCGTAAACAAATTGAGGCTTGTTTGCTTACGGTTTACTGTATTTATGTTATGGTTTGGGGTTTCTTTATTGTTCATATATAGATTTTTTTTATCTTATCTATACATTGATACGTAAAATTGACACTCGTGCTTTTGGAATTTTATTCATGAGGATTAAGAGAAATCGAAAATAAAAGAATGTCGATAAAAATATAGAAAAATTTAATAAGCAAAAGAATAAAAAAGAAAATATACAAAAAAAATCTATAAAGTCAGACACAATACACAAAGTCTTACCTCAAAAATTACATAACACTAATCACCACTAGAGTATTCTTGTCATGAATAAAAACATTTTATCTGCAGCCATGACTTAACAGCTCTTTTAAATTTATAATACATAGCATGATTTTTGAATATTTAATGATTTCATCTCTCAAAAGTTGATTTAATAGATTTATCTTAAGACATTTGTGTATATTCGCTGTGTATATTAAATAGTTAAATTTTTAGTTGTTTATAATAGTATTTGAACCTACAAAATGCGAACATTTTGCTGCAGAAACATAGTAATTAATGTATTAATATTTTGCAGATCTTCCTTGCAAATTCATGACTGTCTTGGTAAATAATGCTTCTCAATATGAATGACGATGAATGATAAATAGCAAAAATTATTATTTGCATTTCTATCAGTAACAACATTCCTTTGGTGCTCTGAAGCAAATCCTAGAAGATGTCATTCGATATGTAACGTGGGATAGCATGAATTTTAAATCTTAGTGAAGTCCTACTCTGAAACGTATTTTATGGCATTATTTTTTTATTATACAATTATTTTTGTTTTACAATACATATTCTGTTTATTTTTTCTTTCTGATTAAGCCAGAGTAGTCCATAAACTTTCTACCAATAGGGTAGGTATGGATGATATAACGGCGCATGCCTGTCTTTAAGCATTTCTAGAAGATATCTCTGTAAAACGTTCCCTATTCTATTGTATTGAGCTCGCGGTAGGTCTAAGAATGCCTGACTATCCTTCTAGTTATTCCTTGACAATCGCTCGTTAATTTAGCTTTTATTGCTCGCAGTGGGAGACTAGTTTATGGTTGTTATAGCGTGCATCGTTTTCGGTTACTTCGAACGGGCAAGCGATAGAAGAAATAAGATAGATAGTTTTAAGATATATACCGATGTTAAACGTCGACCTCAGAAATTAACTATTCATTTTTTTTTTAATGAAGATTGGGGTAGTTCTCTGGATTAAAAGATTAGGTAATCGTATCATTTAACTATTAATGTTAAAGATCTTATATTACTCATGTTTCAAGTTTAATAGCCTATTAGAAGCATATTGAGAACCAACCATTGGTATTAATTATTTGTTGCTTATTTGTTAATGAGACAGAAATATTCTATATTGTAGTAATCTGGATGAAAATAATCCATCAATAAATCTATACTTTACACCTTGCCATAGTAAACACAAAGTAAATAATTAAAATCTATTATATATGCTTTAAGTTTATAATTTTGAGACAGGCCGAATTTATTTTTCGATTATAATTGTTCAATCAGTTTTCCAATTCAAATTATCATCAATATTTAAGCCAACAAATTTGATGGTAGTTTTTCGTTTCAAGATTTCCACTGTACGTTACTATTGAAAACTCTTTTTTTTTAGAGTTTAAGGCATAATAATAATAATATGTCTTATTTCTTCGAGTAATGACAACATTACATTCAGAAAGTCAACAATAGAGGATATAATAATTGAATATGAATAGAAACAATTGAAATTAAAATTAAAAAAGAGTGCAAACAAAAACATGAAGGCATGCATGAAATGAAAAAAGACATATAATCAGAATATCTAGAAAGTAAGACATTTAACAAAATCCGTTGTAGTAAGCTTCTTGTAAGCTTGAAGTAGGCGTTTTACATGCAACTTATAGGTGGACATTGATAACTCTTTATAGTGAGCGGGTAAAATTTTATAAAATTTAATAGCTTGATATGTACTAGTCTGCTGAGTTGCGTTTACTCTAATGGTAGGGTACATGTAAATTACTATGATTTCTGGCCTTATAATCATGTAACTGCGAGCGCTGTGTAAACAAATTTAAATTTTCTCTTACATACATCAAACAGTTATAAATATACAAAGAAGGTATGGTCAGTATTTTTAATTCTTTGAACAATTATTTACAATGCTCTCTTGGTGCCTTTTTATTAATTATTCTAATTATCTTTTTTTGGATTTTGAAAATTCTTAAAACGCGGGGAGAACCTCCCTATAATATAATACTGTAATTGACTAAACTAAAAAAATTAACATACCATAGCTGTTTTCGTATCGGTGAGGTCCACTATCTTTCTAATTTGGTGGACATATGTATTTAATTTTTGGCATAGTAGATTAATATGACATTTCCAATTCAAATCAGAAGTTAACATAACACCTAGAAGATTAAGAGAACACACATTACCCTGCCCCAAACTAAACCTTATTTTTTGTGTTATACTCTCATTCAATTTTAACTTATTAGCAGCATAGCAATTATTAGCTTGTGTGATAGATAGTTCCTCACTATCAATTAAGCCATTCATTGTACTTTGATTACTGATGAGAGTGGTATCGTCGGGCATATATTACAGTACTGCAATGATCCAAATTACAAGGTAAATCGTTAAGGTAAATAATAAACAAGATTGGGCCAAGTTTGGATCCTTGTGGAACCCCTAAAGATATTTCTGTCGGACAAGATAACGCTTGCTCAGTTTCTACAATCTGCTTACGATGTTTTAAGTAGGTTTTGAATAATTGCAAAGGCACACCTCTTAAGCCGGTTTTCCACCAAACGGACAAGTCGGGTTTCTGTTTTGTTCGTGTTTTTTAGAACTTGGAAAACAAATACAAAACTGAGACAAATTCAAAACTCTTGCTTCCACCAAGAGAACTACATTTTGTTCTAGTTTCGTTTTTGTTTTCTGTCCATTTCAATCAGTTGATGGTAGGATTTTGCTTGATTGTTTTATTCAATAACAAATTAATGTCTTTAGAGATAAGAACTCTAATGTCTTGTTTGAATTTACTTATTCGATTTGCGAAAGGAAATATATTGATGAATATAAAAATCATTTAATAATAATAGTATTATTGTTCTTAATTATCATTATAGTTTGAAAAAAGAAAGCGATCTCAACACAAATATTGCTTTACATCACTTTTATCCAGATAAAAAATGTGATTTGATACAAAATTCACATATGACTATGCGTCTAGTAAAACGAAAACATATTTAAACTTAAAAACACAATGCAACTGTTTCCACTAGGCAGACATGAGTTCATAAACTTGTCGAAACCTTTTGATGTTACCGATTTCGTTCGGAACACCAAAAACAAAACAGCAACAGTCGCCTAGAACTCGAGTTCCGAAAAAGTTTGTAAAAAGTTGCGGTTTTGGTTTTTTTCGACACGTGTTTTTGTTTTGTTTCTGTTTTGTCCGTTTGGTGGAAAACCGGCTTTAAACCGTAATATTCTAGCTTTTTTATAAGAACATCATGGTCAACACAGTCAACAAAGGCTTTACTCAGGTCTATAATGAAGTAGCAGAACATTTCTGATGTGTCAATAGCGTTCGTTATGTCTTCAATAAGTCTTATTAATGCCTTACTAGTACATTTATTCTTACGATAGTCGTATTGCTGAGAACAAAAGAACTTATGTTTTTCGAAGAAGTCAATTAGTCTTATTTCAAGTAACTCTTAAAGATTTTTTAAAAGTACAGGTAAAATGGCTATTGGTCTGTAATTGTTTAAATCCTCTTTACTACCTTTCTTAAAAAGAGGTATCACTTGCAAATTTAAGTTGTGATGGAAAAACTCCTATAAAACATTTGTTGATAATATCGGCAAGTGGATAAGCAATGACTAAATAAAAAAAGCATATAGTTAGTTTTAGATAGGTACATGCCTAATTTATTAATGTTAAACCACTGACTTATGTCGTCCAGAAGCTTTCCGGCGTTTTTACACAGTTCCTTTGTCCTCGTAGATGATCAAAGAATCATTTATAAATTCAACAATATCGTTGATGAACAAGATAAAAGGAATGGGGCCGAAAATGGAGCCTTGAGACACTCCCATTGAAATATATAGACAAATGAATGAGTTGTTACAACATCTTATAAATGCAATTTTCGTTCTTAAAGGTTATTTTTACATATTAAAATTTATCCGATAAAAAAGATGAAAATCAATCTGCCATCACACCACGTATACGAGACAGATCAAGTTTATGTTTTAAGATACCATGATCGACATAGTCAAAAGCGCGGAACAAATCGCAAAAAATCGCGACTGATCCTATCTAAAGACTTAAACACATCATTTGTAAATTGGTGGATACTTGAACTTATTGAAACTGGATGATTCTCAAGGTTAACTTTATTTTCGACCAAGCATCGTTCCAAAAAAAGGCAAAAATATAGGATGTTTTTAATAAATTAAAAAAAACAGGCATTTACCTAAATATAGACCACTTATAACTTTATATATAGCTATCTTTTATCTATTTTATTTTTCCAACCTGTTCTTCCTGTTTATAAAAAAAAAATCATTACGAAATGACCACGCTTTCGTCTTATTGACCCAGATCTCTCTCGTCATCTTTCCGGGTCCCCCAATACCTACTAAAACGTATATGTACTTTCCCTCTGAATCTGACGCGCTATACTAGTCCAAACAATGGCCTCCGTGACTCATCGCAAGGGGACCGGGGTCCGTTGAACTGCCGCCTTTTTATATCTGGACAATATTGTAAACGCTCCTGATACCCCCTCCCGTCTCATATATGTAACTGTAGCGAGATGATTTATCATCGATGACGTGTTCTGTGTTTTCTTTTTCGCAGATATGTCGGGGATGACTCTAACTACCACGGCGGCCGGGGGCGGTTCTGCGACCGCTCTGAGTGCCACGGGGGCGGTGGAGTTGACGGACAGCGGCGGTAGGGCGCTAAAATTGCAGACGGATACTCCGCACCTGGTCAGCATGGGCGGTGGACGATTGAGTACCGCTGTCACGTTACATCCGTTACCACAAGGTGAGTGAATTTTTAAAATTTGGACGATTAGATTGTGTGGTATTTTTATTATTTATGTATGTTTAAATCATTGAATGTGGTTAGTGAAACTGTATATGCAGTAAACGTTCATAAGAAGTGTTTATAATATTTTAAGACAACATGTTTCGGCTATAGCGCGTCATCCTCAGGTCGTCTGTAAGTTAAATATAATAAAATAGAAATGAAATGATAACATATAATTATTACTATTGTATAATATATGTTTTAAAAACTATTTAAAAATTGTATTTTAATGTTATATGCATGAAACAAAGTTCTGGGTAGACCAGTCGAAAATGGATGAAACGATGTTAATTAATAACGAGTATAATCAAAACATGTGATTTGTTTCATATTTTATTTTTATTTCTGCTTAAATATGAGCAAACATACTCTTCTTAAACGATATTGAATTCTACTTAATAGATTGAGTTTAATTAAATTAACCTTTTAACTACCATTCTACCATAAATGAAACATATCCCTTTTTATTTTTGTTTTATTTTCATTTTTGCAATAAGGCAAAAGGCAGAAGAAATTTTTTTTTTTAGAAATTTGCTATAATTTTTTTTTACAAATTGTGCAATTGTTTTTCCTTTATAAATGCCTAAGTGAGAAGGGATTTCACCTCAAGTGTTGTATTGAGTACTCATATATTAGCATGTTGGACTTGTCAAAAGCCTTTGACTTGGTAAGTCCTGAAATTTTGATCTGCAAGCTAGAGTATTACGGCATCAGAGGGAACACACTTGATCTCCTTAGATCATACCTGGAAGACAGACAGCAGGTTACAATGTTCGAACAACGCATCATCATGCACAAGCGACATAAAATACGGTGTGCCACAAGGCCACAAGTGCCACAAGGTCTATTATCGGCCCCCTTACTTTTTATTACATATTTAAATGATCTCTTTGTGAATGTCCAGTGCGCGCAAATATGCCTCTATGCTGATGACGCGTCCTTAATCGTCCAAGCATCGACTATTCAGGACCTTGATATTAGATCTGAGGGGGCTGAGGAGGACGCTTGCGCCTGATTTGCTGCAAATAAATTAAAAAATAACAAAGAAAAAACTCAGAAGCTGCTACTCACAACAAAATTCGCAGACAATAAGCATGTAAATTTCTTGGGGCTAGAAATGGACTCTAAACTCTGATAAAGAGAAAGAAAATATGTTGTGACAATAATAAACAAAACAGGTTACATTCTAATAAACTAAAGTTGATTCTAAGCCAATTACAAACAAATTAAAAAAAAAATATTTTATTGCTACTGAACAAATAAAAACAAAAATGACAAAAGAAATAGAAACCTAAATTGAAGATTATATTAATAAATTCTAGTAACTTAAAATTCATTCTAAAGAAAAAACAAATTAAAAAGGCAAACTAAGAGACAAACAAATATAATAAAAAACAAAATATTCCCTTTATCTCTCGTTTTCGGTGTGTAAAAAAGTTTTTTTTATTTTCTCCCCTCCACAGCTATTGTAAAAGATTGTCATTTGATTTTTTTAAATGCTGGCCTCTCCTCGGTGCTGGTAAAACATTTTAAAATTTTTAAGTATTTCATAAAAATAAATCAAACAAATAATCTTCATTTGGAAGATTCGCTCCTCCTTTTTCTTCTGTGTCAAATCTAATTTGATTTTTAAATCTCTGTCCTTCCTTCACTTTTGGTTTAAAAAAAAGCATCACTTATTTTTTAAAAATTTCGTTTTCCGGGGAACCGAAAAAAAACATTCCATTTCCTCCACTCCACACGTCTGAAAATTTTTAATCGGTAAAAATCCTAATCTCTCATTTTGATTTCCTAGATTTTTTCAAAAAAAAAAAAAACTTACATTTTTAAACCTCTTTCCCGGTGCTTATAAAAATATGATTAAACATTTTCAAATAAAATAAAATAAAATCTCTCTTCCGATACAGAAAATAAAAATCATTAATTATATTATATATTATTAAAATTAATTAATCAAAAAATGTTATTTTCTCTTCCCCCTCATTTGGGGTTTAAAAAATATTTTTTTAAATTTTTTTTATCAGTCTCCCCTCGCCCCGTATATCTAGTGTTATAGAATAATTTCCTTTTTTTTGTAATTATTACTTCCTAGCGCTAAAAAACATATATTTAAAAAAATTAAATTGTCGCTTCTCACGCATAAACAATTTTTAATCATTAAAATTAAAAAAAAAGGGAAAATCAAATACTTCATTTCTCATCAATGTTGAAAAAAGGCGTCATTTGAAAAATTACACCCCCCTTTCTCCATCCCGTGTTATAATATAAAAAATTTAGTTATTTAAGTCCCGTTTCTTTCTACACTTTTCTCAATAAATTTTGTTTTTAAAAAAAATAAATTTCAGTTGTCATTGGAAAATATTTTTATATAATAAAATTAATTATTCTTTGATCCGAACAAGTCCTAATAATAAAAGAAATATATCTTGGTTTTCAAATATAAAATATTTATTTTGACATTATTATAAACTACCCTTTATTTGATGTAAAGTTTTTCACTTTCGCATACTTTTTTTTAGTGTACTTGGTAAGTCCAGAATTTGATAAACGAAAAAATCCTAAACTATTTTAATCCATAACAATGTCTTGAGAAGATATAGTAATAAATAATTAAAACCAACAAAAAGTAGGGCAGATTTGTATACGGTGATATCAAAAGCATGTTTGTTTACATATGTAGGTATAACGTCATTACTACATATGTACATAAAAAACTTTTAACGGTAAAGTAAATATTCAGTGCAAGCATAGACTATAAACTTACATGAGGCTACTATAAAATTTTGATGAAGAAATAACCATATATGTACTGTATATAGCATGTATATTCACGAATTTAGAGCAATGAAACTTTTTTGGTTGTGATAAAACACGCGCCACTTTCTCTGGTGTAATTAGGTAACATCTAGAAAAGTTAAAAAATGTAAATACATATACAGGGTGTATCCGATAGAGAGGTAAATATAATAATATGTAGCAGCTGTAATCATTTACGATCAAAAAGTCTTAATGCACAGGGGGGTCTATCTGTAAGCATTAACGAGAAAAAAAATATTTTGTAAATGCCGTCGGCTAGAGCCGCGCTTGTGCCCAACCTAAATGCTGTCCCGAGTATACCCCCACATACCACTATCATTCAGCCATTACCGCTGTTACTTTTGTGTGGATCGGCGCTTGGAGTGCAAGCCACTTCGAACCTTTTATTTAAATTCTTCCCGTCTCGAAAAAAACGATTCTTTTTAGGACCATCATGATTTCATATAAATAAAATCGAAGCTTGTTGCATCGGCAAAAGCGCAGGAATGTATAGATTCATTTTCGCACGACATCATAGTAAAAAGGCGTGTTTGCAAATTTTCTGTATCTAAATTTATTTCTGTGTAATTCGATTCAATTCATTTTGCGTTATTTGATTAAATAAATCCAAAAGAAATAACTCAGAATCATGTGGGACCGTTTATTAACTAACTCTCGATTCGACAAAGCGAAAGAAAAATATTTACTTTTTTTGTAACTACTGAAGTCGCATATCCGGTGAAACTCGAACGTCTTATCAGGATATTAAAAATAATAATTTGTAGACTTACGTAGAATGCTCTTAACAAAAAAGGAATGTTTATTTTATAAAAAGAAGAAATTTAAAACGCCTCAGTTTTTCTATTTTTACAAGGGCCTTTATTTATTCAGAATGACGTTAAATGAATTTACGGCATACCATTAAGACTAATACTAAATGCATGTATTTATACATAATACCACGATTAGCGGGTACTTAACATGATGTTTCCTTGCATCAGGCCCGGACTAAAGAATTTTTGGCTCTAAATTTTACTTTTTTTTTTTAATGATGAAATCCGGTTTCGGCGGGATTTGTGCTTTATATGTCGTGTATTAACACCCAAGCAAAATTTACTTTTTTATTTGATACACCCTGTATAATTATATTTTACTTGTATCATTCAAGAAATGTTGTTGGAAAAAGTAAATCTATAGGAAATGATTTCATCATAGTGGCGAAAATCATTTTCACAGCATTATCGATTTTATTTTATACTTATCACGTATAAAAACTTCTCCCCTAAAATTGGAGATGATTCACACGCAATGTAATAATTGTATTGTTGGTGTATTTATATAAGTGTAGTTCATTTGCGGACGTTCACGTTGTGCCCATCTGTTATTGCCAGGTTTCATTTTAGTCAAGTTTCAAGATAAATAAACGCGCGCAAACCGACAACCCCATTCGCAAACAGAATTATCGCCCTTTGAAATATGGCGATCTCCCTTTTGCCGTGTCTCGTTGAATTATTGCTTTACTTACGTTTGTCTTTCCGTGTACATAAAAGATTTATACGGTCACGTGTATACAAAGTGCATGGTGTTTATAAAAGAGCTGTAATTTAATATATTACCCTATACAACCAAGCCGAAAGAATTTTAAAAAACACCATACAAATAAAACAGTCGCGAGCAATAACATTTGCTCGCGACTGTTTTATATGGGCACTCTAAATTTTGGGCGAATATCACAGTAAAAAATGAGAAAATAAAAACAAGTAGGTAATACATTATAAATATGTAGTATTTTAAGGGATCTTATTAATTTGTTGCATATTAGAGTGTTTTTAGTACAGCTATAATACTTTTTAGATGGGAGGGGGAAAGTGACTTCTCGAAGACTTGAAAATATATAAAAAAAAATAATACATTTACAAAAGGTATCTATAAAGACTATTGTAGTAGTAGTAGTAGTAGTAGTAGTAGTTTATTGATTATATAGACAAATAAATATGTATAACAAGTCAACAAAAGCCACAAAATAATGAAACGAAAATATTAAATTAAACTCAACTAGATACCTAACTAAAAGCTAATTCAACGTAAATTAAAACTAAATTCAATAAATCAAAAAAACAAAGATGCATGAGTAATAAAAAATAGACAAAATAGTAGTAAATCAAATGAACCGCAATAAAAAAGAAAATTAAACGCTAAATACTACTTAAAATCTGAAAAAAAATTAAAAAGTGTAACTAATTGGCAACTAAAAAGAATTTTCTAATCTAATTAGGAAAAAGAAAGCTAACCCTATTGAATTTAGGAACTGCAAACTTAATGTAGATAGTGAAATGTAATACTTATAAATGTGATAACAATAATGATGATGATGATGATAACAATAATAATAATAGTAATAAAATAATAATAATAATAATAATAATAATAATAATAATAATAACAGTAATGGTAATGATATTAAATATGACGATAATAATAACAATTCTATCAAGAGCAATCAAAAAAAATTATAAATAGTGAAGACAGTAAAATAAGAAAACCTTAGATTAAAAAAGCACTTAAGTAATTCTGAAATTTAAGAATTCCTGTAGAGAATAAAAGGCATTCACTACTAATAGATCACGCATAAACCGTTTAAAACGCCAACGGTTTAGATCTTTCCAATGATTAGGAATTTTATTATATATTTTAATAGCAAGAACCTGTGGGGACTGCTCATATAATGTTAATCTAGACCTAGGTGTGGCTATGTCACTTCTATGTCTGGTGTTATAATCATGTTTATCTTTATTAAGTTGGAAGTTATAAACATTGTCGTAAGCATAAAGAGCAAGCTCAAGAATAAGAATACAAGGAAGAGTTAATAATTTATAACTGATATAAACTGGTCTGCAAGACTCAGTATCTTTTAGGCCGGTTATGCAACGGACAATACGTTTCTGGCTGATGAAAATATCTTTAGCCATAGTTGAGTTTCCCAAAATATAATTCCATAAGAAAGTCTGCTAAAAACATAAGGTAATACACACAATATCTGCTGACGCGTTAAAATTGCTTTAAATTTCTAAATAAAAAACAAAGTGTAACCATAAAGACGATTATATAAACGTTGAAATATCTGTCACAAAAAAAAATGCAGGAAACATGAAACCCATTAATTTTGTCAAAGGTGCCTATAACATTTGCTCGCGACTGTATTGTGCAAGCGTGCAATGAGATTGTAAATCCTAAAATCATCCTGCAACATGACAACATGACATTATACTTTTACACTTGTGTTTCATTCTTCTAACTCACAAAACTTTAGACATCTTAATTTCTAACTGAAAATATTCACATATGCAGAGTACATTATTGGGTCTATTAAGATCAAACGTCTTTGACAATAAACGGGTCAAGCTAAAGGCTTAATGACTGCCGCTAACATTCACGATTTACGATTCCGGTCGATTGAATATTGAATCGTCCTTATTTTAACGATCACGCCATCGTCGTAAGATTGAATAGAGAGAGTGGGAGAAACTGTTTCGCGTATGCAAGTGGATAACTCTAAAGATGAACTATAATGACTAATAGCACTATCTGCGTCAAATTGGGAGTATACAAAGCAGATTGCTACTAATACGTTGGTATAATTCTTGAAAACATTATAAGAGAGTAAATATTTTCTCTGCTTACACATCATATACACTGTTGTGAGCACTTTGTAACATTGTTTATGGTGACATCTTTATGTGTAGTATTTGTAGTATCTATGTGGTCAGCAGTGCAACTAGGTTGTTAGTATAGGGCTAAGACTTCTTCCAAGCCAGGATATCCTTTTAATAAGGCAGTACACAAAGAAATATCGGCTATCCAGTTGCGATATAGGGAGGCTCAAATAAACTTCCCCGGGTCCGATAGTTCCTCTGGACGTCGTTATTTGTATGTGTACGAAGAATACACCATAAACTGAAATGATCACCAACAATCCGTGGATTGAGACTTGGGAAATCTCCTCCATTGTTCTTAAAATGCTCTCATGATATAAGAAAACTTCTTTTGGGAAGATCGGTTAGACGTGGCTGTGCTTGACATCCATCAAGTGCTTCACAACGAACTGGTTAACAAATGTACTTAGTGCTTAACACCCATACTATATTAACAAATCCAAATTAGAGCAAAAGACCCACTGCGGGGTAGTCAATATATTGTTTTATTTTATGTCGAAGTTCACTTCGTAGTTTTTTCTTTATTTAAATGAATACTATGTTTAAGTTTAAGTTGAAATTAAATATTATTTAAATTCATGATTGAAATCTCATATTACTAAACACTCCTTTTTTTTAGCCTAGAATATCATTTGGCCCAAAAGCTAATAAAAAGTTAATATAATAAAAATTTATGAACTGTAAAGATCTCTCACCTTGATACACCTCAAGAGGCACCGAGTAAAAGAACGATTTTTAAAATTGCAAACGTTAATTAGAATCAGTAACAAGCTTTAAAATTCCCTAGTTAATAGGTATATTGGCAAACATGACATCGAGATATACAGTGTTGTTCAAAACTTAAATAGGTAAGATATATGTGGAGACCGGATTATATGCAAAGTGCATATATTTTATTTTTTGCATATCTTTAATTATAGTCTATATGTAGATGTATTACACTAATTGAAGTTAATTAGCGCTAATTAGTGAGTGCATATATTGCATATTTAGGCATTTCTATGCATATTTTTACAAAAGTTGCATATATTGCATATTTAAGCTTTTTCTTGTCCTTTCTATTAGTAAAAATTCCTAGTAATTCCTAATGTAGATCGGTTTTTTTTTTTCTGCAAATTGCAATTAATTTCTTTTTATTTTTTTTATAATAAAGTTGATTGTTTATTAACGCCTTTGGGTTAAAAATTCTGTTCTTTTATTTTTAATTAAACCTTTTCAATTTTTGGGGTAAGTAAGAAAGTAAGATTTCATTCACTCACAATTTACTTTTCGTGGTTAGATTCAAGTTTTAATTCGCGAGGGTAACTCTGAGATAAATTGTTCTTTTGCGCCGTTTTAAAAATTTTATTCGTTGAGCTAGCTAATTTAATTTTCCTTTTGTAAGTTTTATTATTACAATCAGTACACAGCAGTACGTTTAGTGCATTTCCTGTCACCTGTGGAGTGTTAATTAATACGTCAATTAATGCATTGCATCAATTAGAGCATGTTTATAACAAAAAGTATCTGTATATGTATAGAACGAAATAGTGAAGAACAATTATGGAACAGAATTGTGGAGTCTACTGACAGATTTCGTAATAATGTTAATATATTTCAAAGATGCCGTCAGTCATTAACACGAAGATTAGAAACGTGTATTTAGGAACAAAGTCACCAATTTCAACACCTTATGCAGAACTAATATGTATCTTATATTTTTGAATGTTGTTTTGTTTAATAAAAGCCTTTTAACTTCAACAGCTTGTAACTTGAAAACAAAAAGCAATCGGACATTAGTGTATAGGAACTTTTTTTGTTATTTCTTGGTCCTCTATCATATGTTGTTATGCATTGTAGTTTTTTTCTGTCACCCTGTATAAAACGCGGTATAAGGGGTCTATCTTGCACATTTGTTTTCTAAATTAATGTTTTGCGCCTACTGTAAAATTTCTTAAAACATTCATATGAGGTTTTGCAGTTTGGACGAAGATATATCCGAATGAAAATCTAAAGGACCCATTTGAATGTACCGCCAGATTAATTGTAGTGCGGCGTGCTGAAGTTGATGGCGCGCAACTTTGTCGACAAAATAGAATATAACACAGTCATCACTAGAGACTGGATTATATGCAAAGTGCATATATTTTATTTTTTGCATATCTCTAATTATACTCTGTATGTAGACGTATTACATTAATTGAAGTTAATGAGCGCTAATTAGTGATATTAGTGATTGCATATTTAGGCATTTCTATGCATATTTTTACAAAAGTTGCATATATTGCATATTTAAGCTTTTTCTTACCCTTTCTATTAGTAAAAATTCCTAGTAATTCCTAATGTAGATCGACAACCGACAATTCTCAGAACGATAAATCTTTTACATTGGCTTCTCTAATACTTTTTTCCAAGAACTGCACGTGTTTAATTTCGCCTAGCAGAAAGAATGTGGTAAATACGTTTTATTATTATTATTAATTCCCAAATAAACTATTCATTCATTGAATATCTTTGAGCGAAACAGCATGTAATTGTGTTACGTTTTTAAATACTGTGCGTACATACAATGAGTATAGCGAACAAAATTTCTTTATGGATTAAGCCATATCCCGAACTGGTAAAGGATGGTGACAAAATATTTTGTCGAGCTTGCTGTAAACTGGTAGGTTTATTTAATTTTACTAAAAGCTTCACAATTGTTTTTAAATTCTTTAACTTTTGATATAAAATGACAATTGTTGTTGTCGGTGTCTTCTGAAAGAAAATACCTGATTGATTAACACGCTAAAACTCCATCACATATTGGCTAATGTGAAAAACTAAAGCGATCCGCATGTGTGCAGCAATCTATACGTCAATGTGTAGCATCAACTTCACGAAACTCAGAACAAGAAAAATATAACACGGATCTGTGTAACGCATTAATTTCTTCTAACATACCATTAGCAAGATTAAACAATGTTAGTTTGAAATTATTTCTGCAAAAATATTGCAAACATAATATGTATACCTGACGAAAGTACCTTACGAAAAAATTATGTCACATCTTGTTACCAGCAAACAATAGCAGAAATTCAACAATTGGTAGGGAATAATTTTATTTATATCATAGTAGATGACAGTCCGGATAAGTGTGGTCGTTATATTGCCCATTTCTTAATAGGAATTCTTCATGAAGATATTGTAGGTAAATCATATTTGATTTATTGTAAAGAACTTCAAAAAACAAATAATGTGACAATTGCCCAATTCGTTCAAAGTTTATCAAATTTCTTTTTATCTGGAAGTATACCTTGTGAAAAAAAAATTAATAATGTTGTCCGATGCTGCACCATACATGATAAAAGCCGTGCAAATTTTAAAATTTTTTTATAGTAACATTATTCATACATGTATTTGTTTAGGTCATGGGTTCAATCGTATAGCCGAAGACATTAGGAATCAATTCCCTTTGATTAATGATTTAATTTGCAATGTCAAAAAAGTATTTTTAAAAGCACCTTTACGAATCCAATTTTATAAGGAGCGACTTCCCGGTGTTAAGTTGCCTCCTGAACCGATTATTACTAGATGGGGTACATGGTTAGAGGCTGCAATTTTTTTCGCCGATAATTTTGAAGGAATAAAAAATGTAATTCTTAAAATCACTGCTGACTGCATTGCTCTAGAAAACTGTAAAAAGATAGTAACATCGACAGAATTGCTACAAAACCTTTTGTATATTAAGTCAAATTATAGCTTTGTTTCAAGTTCCATTCGTAAACTAGAAACGCAAGGGATATCGCTCTCGGAATCAGTCGAAATAGTAGACGAATTCGATATGCTATGTAAGAAGGTTAAGGGTACAATAGGTAATTCTATATACGATAAATTTAAAAAGTGATAAATAAAAATGCGGGGTATTTGAAATTGAAGAAAGTTAAGAAAAATTTTGGAAGGTGAAACAGTAAACGATTTCGACTTTAATTTTATAGTTTAGAATGTATTGCAAAGTTAAAAAATGCACCAATTACATCTGTGGATGTTAAAAGAAGCTTTTCTATTTCGAAACATGTGTAGTATTCTGATAGAAGACAAAACTTTCTTTTACACAATTTGAAAACATTTAATTGTAAATTGTTTTAGAAATATGTTGTGAAAAAATTGTGTGCAATAAAGTTAATGTTTAAATTTCTACTCTTATTTATTTTATGTAAAAATTTTGCAGATTGTCGCAATTTTTTTGCATATATGCCCCAGGTTTATGCATATTTTCTCAAAAATCGATGCATATATATACGCATATAGTCAAGTTATTCTTTGCATATAATCCGGTCTCTACACACAAAAAAATAATTACTCAATTTGAATATAAGTGCATCACATTGAATATAACATAACTTCCTATATAAGCAAGAAGATGATATATTTATTTTGAGAATAAAATTTGTTCAGTTTTTCAAACCCATGAATTTGTTAGACGAAACAATTTTTTAGTTCAAATATAATCAATATACTAAAATCATTATGAACATATAATATTTTCACCACAAGAATAATTATTTTAGATTTGAGTAAATAGATTTTCTCAACTGGAAACTATGATATTTATGCCTTAATAATTTATGTACATTTGATAGAAGTATATAAAAGTGTTATTTGAAGTATTGCCATTATTTGCTTCCAAAATATAAGTATATTGAACTGATAATACTTACCTGCTTAATCTAAGCATTTCTACTATTCAAGGCTAATAATTGCCTACTAATTTTGTGTCTGTAACACCAAAAAGCCTCGGTAGGCGAAAATTAATAAATAAAGAAACATTATGTAATTAAATAAATTTACTGTCCTACTTTATAGTTTTACAATGTTTGAGAAGATAGCGTATCGGGGTACTCCAGGAGTGCCCACGGGATATGTATAGATGTTATGCGTATCCGTCGTTGCGATCGGTGTTCTCGGGATACTTCCCACTCAATGCCTGGGCCTGGTATCTAGTCGGAGTTGGTTACTGATGTAATTTCAATCAGTGCAATAATTTGCTGGTATTGCCTACTGAAAACTAATAACTAGTAAATACCTACATATGTTTGTTAATGTACACATTTACCATGTTCATATATTATTGACACAATGGCGCTGACTCTAAATAATATTTCAAAGTTTTTTAAACCAGTAATCCTTTAATATTCGATAACACGTACGTATTTACCTTCGAAAATATTTAATGGTAGCATCTGTGCATCAGCTCCATTCCACCCATGGGGTAGTCACTTATATCTGGTCAAAAGTTCCAGCCGTGTCAGACAAGGAAAGCAAATCGTAGTCCGGCGCAAACCTCAATAGATGGCAGCCAAACACTATGTTTAGTAATATTTGTGTAATAACTATATGTGTATTGGTATTATGTTGTGGTTGGCTTACCTTATTACTGAGGGGGATCGTTGGATAGTTGGTTCGTGCTATGGCGGCTGTGGCCGTGGTTCGTGTCGTTAGTCAATTGATGGCCAGTTGTTTTAATCTATTTGTTTAGACGTGCCTTCCAGTTTCCGTAGTTATTACTTTATTTTACATTCGTTTATTAGTAATAGTGTTAGTTTTGAGTGTTTTACTGTTATTTCTTTATTTACTTTTACCTGCAGTGTTTTTTTTTTGTTCTTATTACATCAAACATATGTCAACATACTTCTTATCACAGCAACTTTTAAATATATGTAGGTATTAACAGAAAACTTAATGGAAGTTTTATTTTTTGCACGTTTATTTAATATTTACTTATTCTCACTGATCAAATCAACACAGACACAATATAATACCTCTGTGGGTAATTACACAGGTCATTAACATCAAAGTAAATAAAATATACAAAAATATAAATAGAATCATACAACTTACGTAATAATATTCACATGGAAATAAGCTATAATCTTATAGAACATTATGTATCTATGTGAATATTATTACTTAAGTTGTATGCATATACCTTAGTTTTCTTGATATATCTATAAAATAAAACCCATTTAAATAGTACCGCTTTTGTAAATAGTACGCGCAAAGCTCATTAGATGGTGCGAATGCACGCGAACGTTTCAATATACATAAGATTCCGCTCTACACTAACTTCTCTATGATTCCACCTCATTCTCTAAGTAGCTGTGAAACGGCTGGGGCATCCATTTAGATTTACTTACAGTCACAACCAACAACACTGTTCGCTAGTCAACCAAAAAGTGACGCCAAGTAAAGCGTATGTATAAATGTATATGCAAAACCCCCTACACCCCTCTAAAAAAGAGGGAACCAATCACAGATAAGTTTTAGTGCAATAAATGGTGGGGTAAAATTCGTTTCAAATGTTCCAATATTATGGTAATTTCAATTTGATATTTCATGTTTTCAGTACAAAACATTTAATAATTTTATATAGTAATTCATTATACCAAACGTATAATATATTTTATTTTGAATCTACAGACTTTCTCACTATGATTACATAGATTTATTCCTTACAACTATAACAATGTTCATTTGGAGGAAGTATACTTCAATGCAAATATATAGCCTATTTGTTCTAAGATTATATTGTGTTTTCAGAGAATTTACTCTTATGTTCTAACCAACAAGATTTAGTTCATTTAAATATATATTAAGTTTGGATTTCTGAATAAATAAAAATATTCAGATTGATAATAGATTTTTTTTGTGTGTACTAATAATATATGCTATCATCATTTCAGCCAGTGCAAAAATGAATTACTACAAGATGATGTGTCAAAGGAAATCAATACGAAATCTGACGAGAATTAACTAACTGAATATATTGAAATCTTCAGCATGTATGATTTCTTTACGCTGATAAACCAATGCAATTGCTTATACTCTCTGGCTACCGTCTATTAAAAGTGAATCTAATTTCTTGATAGCTGTAAAATAAACGACATATCCAACTATAAAGATTCCAAAAACGAATGTAAACACCATAAAACACATTCATACTCCGCTCCTTTTATCAACAGAATACCCCACACGTTACTAATACTGTTGTGGCGACAGCACAGAACGATTCACAGACGACAACGTTGACGCATCGTCTTATTAATCAGACGACTGGTCTTTAATTAAACACAACCGAAAGACGGGTGCATAGACTTCCTGTGTATTGCGTCTATTTACGACAACGAAATCCTCACGACTCACAGCTCCCAGCGTCACCGATCTCAGTCCTACCTGATGCATATAAACATTATAATAGACGCTCCGTCAACGCGTAGGGCCGATACAGAGGAGTGTTTCTCTCAAAATAAACAAAACGGAAACGCAGCCTATATGACACGCGCGTACACTATAATCGAACTCTTGGTAACACGATCTGCGAAAAGGACGCAGAGAAAATATTGTTGTTGACGCTTTAACTCTTGTGATGGCATTGCTCTTCTTTTTTTACTTAATCGTTCATGTGTGCGTGCCGGAAGGTGTTTATTTCGATTTTTGGCCGTGCGTTTGGGGGGCGCTTTTAGACCGTCAAGTCCAATTAGGAAATCCCAAATTGAGAAAGTGAAAATGTGGGCGCGCTAGAAGACGTGCCGCCTGCCCGGAGGAGAGTATGGATGTTAATTGTGATGGATATGTGCCTAAAGGGACTTCCTTTCTATATCTAGCTTGCTTGGAGAGTGATGTGACAATAACAAAAGTGAGTTACTTATAGTGCGTGGGGACTGACTTAAATAGAATTTATTTCTGGTAAATCCCGGTTGATTTGAATGAGAGTTGATGATCTTGTTTCCACGCTGGGTCGATGTTTGTGGTTGCTGGGTGAAACATAAGGACTAATTTAGTGGATCAAATAATGAAAATGTATTGCATAATAAGGAAACAAGTCCCAGTCGGAAATATAGAGGGTGATTCTCAATATATGCGACAAACTTTAAGAGCTGATTCCTGGGGTTATTTTGATCATAAAAGTTCATAAGAACATATATGTCCAAAATCGCTTAGTTCTAAAGTTGTACAATGTTTAATAGTAAGTTAACATAATTAATGTTTTTATTATAAATTAACAAAATAATTAGTAAAACAAAATTAACTTATACTAACTGTTGCAATTGACCGCCCCTGACTGCAATACAAGCTTCTATCCTCCGTCGTATTGACTGGCGAGTCCGTTCTAAAATACCAGGGGTATTTCGAATTGTTTGAAAAGCTGCCATAATACGATTTCTCAGTTCATCGACATTTTCAATGGGAGTCGTATAAATTAATGATTTTAGGTGACCCCAGAGAAAAAAGTCTAAAAAAATTAAGTCTGGAGACCGAAGAGGCCACGGCTGTGGACCTCCCCGTCCTATCCACCGCTCTGGATACGTATTGTCCAAAAACTCGCAGCAACTCGGAGCAACTAAACTAAAATGCGCTGGAGCACCGTCGTGCATAAAATACATTTGAGGGGGCCTGGAAGTAAAAATGTACTTGATCCATTTTGTACATAAAAAAAAGTTTGTAGTAAAATGATTCAAGTGCCAATATTTATTAAACTTTATTTAAAAAAATTAGTCTATACAGTAAATTATTTTATCATTCATAATCTGAATCCAATGCAACATTATCTTCATCACTATCTGAATCGTTATCTGTATCAGCTATATCCTCGATTTGGTTCACGTCATCACTTTCTGGTTGGCTCTCATTTTCATTGAGAGGCACTTTCTTGGGTTGTTGTTGAATGATGTTTCCCTGTTGTCCCATCATGTTTTAGATTCCTATAAAATGCATGATTCACTGGTGGAATAAAGTTAAGTACACAGATAAAAA
Source organism: Protaetia brevitarsis (assembly GCA_004143645.1). Lineage (NCBI taxonomy): Eukaryota > Metazoa > Arthropoda > Insecta > Coleoptera > Scarabaeidae > Protaetia > Protaetia brevitarsis. The sequence goes on from RXPK01000297.1 coordinate 763,194, forward strand.
TACGGAGTTGAATCTAACACCGTTTTAACTCTTTTCCGGTGTTCCCTCGCGACCATCCGTTCAAGGAGCCTCCATTTCGGAGTTAAATGTTTTGCTACTAAACGGATGGAATACAGAGATAATTTTGCTTTTCATAGGGGAAAAAAACATCTTTAACCGAGGCAACCTAATCCGTTAAGGACCAATTTGTCTCTCTTATGCAGTTTTACTATTTTGCAATAAATGTAAAAGTTTCCGAAATGGAGAAATTTTAACTCCTACTGCTGTTATTAAAATGAATAACGGATGTTGTTTCCCCCATATGTATGCAATACTACTATCGTATCAGATAAAATTATCTCCGTTGCTAATGCAAGTAACTGCACTTGGAAATAATTACATCCGCAATAAACAAAACGTTAACTCCGTTTCGGAATGTATTTCATCCTTTACACATGAATTTATTTCCGTTAAGAAGGTACCTGCCACAGAGAGAGAAGAGAATATCTCTCTAGTGAGAAGGTTTTAACTCTATTTTATGTTACCTAGCTCCATAGTAGCTAAGTTTAACATCATATTGGAGTTAATCAATGAGGGCTATTCTATGTGGACAGAAGCACCCTTGCTCAGTGCATTTATTCTATTATTTATCATTAAAATGCATCAAAAATCGTCGAACCTCAAGTTCTTGAATTATTTTTGATATATTCCTAATGATTACTAGGATAGACACACTAAGCACGCCCTCTTCTGCGGTCACAGAGCAGCCGTCATTGGATTGCTTTAATTTATCCATAATATAGTCGCTTCTTCGAGTTTGGTACCGACCGTGGGTGAAGGCACGACACAGTAGAAACACCACGGATTCAGCTAAGATAAACGTGCTTTTATTCAGGAGCTAGCACCTAGAATGTAGTGGGGCCAATTAAAATTGGTACATCGTAGATTGAAAATTAAATAAGGATGCACAAGTTTCTTACCTGCGTTATCTACATCTGCCCTGGTGATGTTTGCTCCCATAACTCTTACCCATCTTTTACGGTTTTTCGTACTTTACTCTGATGTGTATTTTATAAATTTCAGGTACAGTGCATTCCGCCATATCCTTCTCCATTCTCGAACTATTGCAAAGTGACTACGTCCAGACTTGTTGCACATGCGCTGCACTAATATCTCTTAAATAAATGCGTATGCCCTATGCAAACTTGCAATTTTCAAATGTTTAGGGAAACAGTAGGATTTGGAGAACAAATGTTCCCAATCGGAGGTATCCTTTCCCTTTTTGGCGTTGAGGTATTAGAAATAGAAACATCTGTTAAGTAAACAAATTATCACCTCCGTGAAGGAGAAAATATAATGCAATGTTAGGGATATTTGTTCACATTTAGGGCTTAAATACGGTAGTGTAGATGCGGAGAGAAAGAGGAGATTATTTCTTCCTTGAAAATCGTGTTAGAAAGCGGAGTAAATTCAATCTCTCCGTTTTGGTTGAGATTTTGTACAAAACCGAGGAAATACTTTCTGTTTTTAGCTATGGCAACTCCTTTTTGGAACAAAATATTTCCAAAACGGAGACTCCCTATTTCACTCCCTCAAATTTTTACCTGTGTAGGGTAAGCAAGTTTTGGTACTTCGCACCTTTTATTTTTTATAGAACTTAGATGCAACGGCTTCAGTATAGACCATCGAAAAGACGGACGTCCAACTTGAGAGCTTCCCATTGTGCACAACGTATACTCAGTATCGTTATTAAGGGTTCTCTTGTATTTAAAGGATAGCCTTTCATTTTTTTGATATAGAAACCATGAAATTTCTCTCCACTTCAGAGAAAAACCATCAGTATCTTTTTTAGGGTCTTTCATTATTTCATGAAGTGGTGAAAAAGAGTAAAAATCATTTCTGGTCATATTGTACACAATAAAATGTTTTGATGTGTTCCTTATGACATTTTGCTAATCTAATGGGACAAAAACTTGAGGAATTTGCCTTTTCTTCTTTTCAATTAAGCCAAAGCTGCGATCACACTCCATACAAGTGTGTCCAGGTTCTAGAAATTTATGGTGAATCTCGACTACATTGGTAGCTTGAACGGTAAAACTAAAGAGCTTACTAATATTCTTATTCTTATTTTGACCCCCACAGGAATCACTATATGCAATAATCTTTGATACCGTTGATGGCAGACTTTGGATAAACTTTATTAAGCATGAACCTATCTCCTGCGAACCCCTTGACGCAACACTTTCGTCCCATACAAACATGTGACTCTTCCCTGACAGTAAATCATAAACACAAAAGTTGTAGGTCCATAGTTGACGAAGGTAAAATACTTTAGAAGTGGTTAATAGGGCAGTTGGCAGAGCCTGTTTTAAATCGAAGCAAATAACGACCACGCTTTCATCATTTTTATTCTCATCAATATCATCTTTCTTGGCATCTGTAGCCTTCTTGGCTTTTCTTTGGTGCAACTCGCTTGGCAGTGTTTACTATGTTTTCATCTTTAGAGTGGTCTTATTAGTTTTCAAGTTATCACAGCGGCTGCATGTATCACTATAGGGCTTGTGAAATCTCAAGTTGAATTCCGTATTGAATATGAACCTGTAGTAGGTAGGATTCTTTCACGGGTACTTCTTGTTTTTCAATGCAAAATTCTTTATAGAGTTCATACATTTTTTTATACTTAGTTCATCTGAGAGATATTTTGCATTTGGGTTGTCTTTTCTTGAATAATGGCTACGATATTTTGGGAACATATTTATATGGGGTATAACAACATCTGGATCATCTGGATGATTCCTTAATTTTATTTGGAGGCTCCTTTTTACTTTGCTTATCAGGTTCAATCATACCATCTGTCGTTTTTTTACATACTACTTGAAATCGTCGCACAGAAATATCAAAGGTATGCAAAAAAAATTGCTTACATACACGCTTTCCCAATAGTGTGATTTCTGTACTGTATCCCTTACTAGAAGAAGCGGTGGCTTTACGTCTATTGGGTTCAGTTTTTTTTATACAAGAGGACAGAAATGAAGTTTGTAGGTCATACGATGGAAGTTGATAAAATTTCGTGAATAACTTACGTTTGTCAGCTTCGCTAATGTCATTGCACTGATATCTACAAACGTGATTAAATTCTTTCAGTTCTCTTGCTTTTTGCGGTTTATTTTTCCTTCCAACATACTGTTTTCCTTCTGTTCGTAGTCTTTTAGCAGTAGTGTCCTTCCACTCATTTGGACGTCTGGACGACTGGAGTTATATGTTTATTGTTTTCTACTCGTTCCTGTGTATCGGGAACATAATCAGAATCCTCGTCAGTCTGGTAAGGCTCCGAGACTTCTACATAAACAGAAAGCAAACATCTTATGTAATAACCTAGCCATACTTTCTGAATATAAATCAAGATAAACACATGCTAAGAAATTGACATAACCTAACATACCCTCTTAATTTAAAGCAAGATTTCTGGATCAATATCATTATCCATTTTATGACTTACGAAATGTGCTGATAATCCTTTCAATATTTTTTTCTAAACTGAATTAAAATAAAACTGATCTTTGCAATCTCGGTATGATACTTGACAAATTATTTGAATTGTATTTAATGTTTTTTTTTAACTTCTCACAGCCAATCTGGGTAGTTCAGGATTATATGCGCTCTGTTACAATGTGGCATTTAAAATTTTTGTTTTCTAATGCCAAAGCGTTTAAAAAAGTGATTCTCAAGTTAACTGAAAAATTATCTTTTTCGTTTTAATGTGAAAAATACTGTTTAAAAAAGAAAGCGGAATAACATTTAAAAAGATTCGTTTTCCTCTAAACCAGAGGGGTGGGACTTCCATTATAATTCAATGAACATTATTTAGTCGCACCCTACAAGCGGTGATTTGTACTAATGTCGTCTATCTCGCTCATTCACTATTCTCGACTGTTCTCGACAATCGCGCTGCGTGGCGCTGCGATCACTCGTTTTTTGCTTATTGACGCCATTTTGACAAAATTTGTTGGCGTCGTTTCACATCGCGGTTTTATGCATGTTTTTTGGTTATTTCGAACGTTTTGTAAGTGTGAAATGGATGTTATAATATTTAATATGCCAGGTAATGTATTGATCGAACGATTTGCAGTAAGCAGACGTGTATAATTAAGATTTATTTAGGGTTATGCATAAGCCAGGTACACTTTCTAGAGAATTCTTCTGGAGACATTGCATTGCAATCTGCAGCAAGAAAATTGCTCCCGCATTATGTAAGTTATTAATATTTACAAATCAATTTTGATTAGTACATACCATGAAAAAAGTGATTTATTAAATCTAATTAAGCTATAATCGGCTATAATGGTAATATAAATTTATGTTTATTAGGTGCATCAGATCCATCGATAATATCAAGAAATGTTTCCCCATCTCACCTTGCATCATAAAAATGTACACGTAAGTTAAAAGTAAACATTCTAAGATATACCACCTTAATCAAAGATATTATTTTAGGTAAATACAGTGTTTTTAGTTAATGCAGTATGACAATGTCAATTAACTCCTTCGAAAGGAAGACTAAGTCGTAGTGAAACCCACTATGATCAATGGATTGGGGCTTGGGGCATAATATCGAGGGCATAGAGCGAGAACCCAAGAAATCAAAACCAAATCTGGAAGTGATTTAATGACAACGAATCAAAAATTTTAGTAAATAAATGCAAACAAAATAACCACAACCGATTTAGATAAGAAAAATGTTTTTGGGGGAAAAATTTATTATTTAGTGAGTTTCCTCTAGACGATTATAGGGGAAGGAAACTATAAATTAAATTTATTATGTTAATGGAAAAGCTCTTAACTAATTTTAACCAAATATTACTAGAAATATATTCTTTAATGCTAAATTAGTAATATAATTTCAAATATCAGGTAACCTAACTTTTAACTCGCAATAATCTTTTAATTTGTATAGAAAACTCCCTGCAAGGAAAATCTTTTAATCAAATTGAATGTGAAAAATAAATCTTAATTCGGAAATCACTTGTCTAGTATACGATCGAGTTAAAACTAACCGATTTATTTGCACTTATCAGGTTTTCAGTCATGTTTTGTTTTTTAATTTTTTTTAAAACAAATTGAAAATTTGCTTGAAATGATACTTGTTACATTTCATGTTTATACTCTACATACTATTTGGTTTTTTAGAATATTTATCTGTGGTTTTATTTTGCGACAAATATATTATGTTAATGATTTTACATAGGAGCATTTGTGTAAGACTCGTTTGACTGGTATTGTATTTATTTATATATGAGAAATATGGCTTATTGGTTACAAATAAAACAAAAAAAATAATTCAGGACAGTAAGCTTTCAATGAACTTTGTGATTTTTCTCTTCAAATGCTTGAGTATCCTTATTCTTTTATTGATTCAAAGATTGAATGGATTTATAAATACATTGATAGCTTTTGTTGTAGAACGATTAAGGTAATTTGGAATAGAGAATAAGGAAGATTAGATAGTGTTCTCGAGTTTTAGATTAACGATTTAAGTTTATGTCACCAGTCTATAAACTTATTTTATGTATATATCGTTTTACCTGGTTAAAATTAATTAATTCTTTTCTAATAAAAGATTGTGGTTATTCATAATCATATTCCGACTTATGTTTTGAATTCACATATTTCATCGACCTATTTCTAGAATTTTATTGCTTCAATTTTCACATTTGTCTCTAAAAATGCAATATTCAATGCATATGTTGTTTTTCCTTTTTTGCTTTTCATTAATTTTTGATTTAAAATAATAGTTTATGTATTTATATACTATTGTTATAAGAAATAGTACCATGTACATTTAATTTATTGTATTTTTGCACAATTAATAAAGATATTGTACAAAATCATGTGTTTTTGTTCTATTTCAAATCAAATATCAAAAAGCAAGTGATAGTAAACATTTAAATTACCCGCCAATAAATTTTTAGTACCAAGAATAGTCAGTTGGCGTCACTAAACGCAGTCCGAGTTGGCGTATGAGAGTTACCATTCTAGTCAGGTCATGCTCTAAACTGTAGTAATTCATTTAGAAGTCTTACATGTCAATAGTTGCTTGTCATTTCTTTGCGTAACTTATAATAAAATAAATCACCAAAAAAAAAAAAAAAAACAGGCAACCAGACGTACACTGTAATAATTTATTCTTGAAGCTGGCAAATTCGTTTTCGAATACTGATATTTGAAAACGTTTATTTTTCCAACTATGTAATATAATCGTGACACAGTTAAAATTCAAAACAGAAAATCCCCATCCTAATAAGACATTCCGAAAACGTACCATTTCTGTACGTACTATATTTGTTAATTATTATTTAAAAAGTCGGCCTTGGCCAAGTAAGCGCCGCTGAACAAGCAGCTGGTCTGCCTCAATACCCCGAACTCTGTCGCTGTTTGTGTGTTGAAAACACAACCGCAAATTCGTGCACGTTTCCATTGCGTCATCTGTGGTATGGACACTCGGTAAATTGGCGTGATAATAAAGTATCTATATATATCTACATGTAAGGACTACGTAAGAAGTGTGAATTAATTACACGTTTGGACTATGTTTACTTAATTGTTTATCGTCTACTTTCTTAAATCAGTTAGTAAATAAGGCTGTTAAAAAATTGTAAATTTCCTTGAGTTACTTTTGTAGTGTAAGTATGTATCTCTTTTATAATTACTTATCGTAAAATATTTAACATCGTTTTTAGTTTAATTCATAATTAATTGTTTCGTTCGAACCTACAGTTCAGAGCCGGTCTCTGATTGATGCGCATGCGCAGTGATATTTTTACCGTTCGGACCTTGTAGTTCTCGAATTTGGAATTCTTAGAATTTTGTAAATTTCGTTGGTAAGTTAAAATATATTATCCAATTAAATCCTTTATATTTTAAATATGGACTAGTAAAAGTAAAGGTATTATTGGAAATTTCTTTTAATAGCACATAATCTGGATTTTTTTTGTAAAACCGCATTAATTTTGTTCCGTATTTTTTCGTCAGTCCCGATCCAAATCCGACACCTCTATGCCTTTTTAAATTATTAAACAATCATTCTTAAGTGTTGAAGGGATTCAGTTAATTTTAAATTTTTGTTTTCGAGAAACTTTGATCGTTTCTGTTACGCTTGAGAAATGTTTATTAATAAATTCTAATTGCTCGACTAAATCTTCTTTTACAATTAATGCTTGGACTGCTGTAACACTCGTTTTAACTTTAACACAAAAGGTATTAAAATACGAAAATGGGCATAAAAAGTTCGGCTTAAGGACAAAGGTATATTCGGGAACATTTCTTTATATAACTTTCAATAAAATCTGTTTTAAATGAGTTAATCAACGAATTAACACCAGAAAATTCTTCACGAATAAGTTCAGCAGTGTATTTCATGCACAATGTTAGATGTAATATGTATGAGCTCGCTACCTGCCTACAGAATCTGAGAGAAAGAGTAGAACTTTTACGCAGTCATCACCAGATACATTTTTGTACGTTGTTAATGGTGATGTCGGTAATATGGTTTGCAGTGACACGCAATCTGATTTTCGTAGCTACTAAAAAATGACATTGGAGGATTTTTTCTGGATGGACGGCGCTCATGATCTATTGTATGAATCGCTATACTAGCAAGAGCAATGAAAGAGGAATAACACTAGGAACGGACGCGAGTTTCTGCCTACCAGGCGTCATCAGTGCTCCTCCGAGTATATAAACCCACTTTCATCGCTAATCACATCTCAAGCTTTACGTACAATCCCCTCTCGGTGAAAAGAGTTTAGTTTGTGCGCCCCATCAAGAGCCGCATGCCAAACTATTACCCGCAAGCGATCGTAGCATAAAGCTGGCAATGCAGTCATTGATCTAGTTCGGATAGTTCATGGACTATCAGTCCCGCTAGATGGCTCGTATAAACGACAACCAGACTGCGTTTGATCCTAATTCCAAGAACGGCATACCATCAGACAAACAGAAAAACCCCTGAATACAATGAACCGATAAAATATGCCACCAGGCGGTACAGTAGACCATGAGCCAGCCCTGTTGCCAGCGGGGCTCCTCTAACCTGTGGAGTTGCGCAGGGTTAAATACTGGGACCGACACTGGTTTTTTGGTATATGTGAATGATTTACAAGCGTCATTAAAGAACTGTTCTTTATCACAATATGCAGACGATATTAATTGTATACTAAGAGCAGCTGCGATACATAGAGATCGCCTCGTATTTCTGGGTGTAGAAATTGATAAATATTTAAAGTTTGATTCCCACTGCGCGAGTTTGGAGAAAAGGCTGGCTTCTGTATTCTATGGTCTAAGATGTTTGCGAGGATGTATGGCTGTGGAGGCTGTGCGGTTGCGGTACGGCCCTGTCTTTTGGGATTCTTCGGCTGTTGCAAGGAGGATTTTCTTGTTACAGAATTATTATTATTATTTATTGTAGACCACTTTTTAAATAACCAAATATTATATCCTTGGTGTCTTTATATCTATATGAAATGCATATGTATTAATGTTTGTTTGTGAAAAATAACGTAAATAATTTTTTGAGAAATTCTGACATATACAGTGCTATATGAATACCCATAATTGTGACAACAAATGCGTTTATTAGTGTTGGGAACGAAACTTTCATTATCATTCACGGCAGATCGTTCTCTTCATAATACGACTTCATTAATTGCATGAATGAAGCGTTTGTGCATGAAGTAGATCTTTCACACTGCTTTTACGAGAATAAACGTGTAACAACGTATTTGTATGTAAACAATTTACCATTTAGGGATAGAACAGATTATCAATAATTTATTTGTTTAAAAATTAAAATGTGTAGGCAGAAGTAAGCAATACCGCGCTTGCTTTGCTACTGCCTTTCACGAAATGTATCTGTTCATTTCGTGAAAACACCTTGGGCATTCGTTTCATTCATTCTCTGGCTTCGCACTGCAATATTTACTCATAGCTATATAGCCGCTCTTTCAGACGTGGCGATTACTTGATTCCACTAGTTGAATGGACGGTTGTCAAAGAGCATACTGATATAAACCCTTTCAGACGGAGTCAACTTCAGTAGTAGTCTTTAATGATGGCAATCAACTATAGTTGAGAGTAAACAAGAGGCAACTTACAATTAGTTGAATCAACTAAACCACCTCGTCTGAAACTAAAATGCGTACCCATTTACAGGACAGAAGCTTTCGAATAGAGCTAAGTATATAAAGGAACGATTTTATATCAAAAATTGCCTTAAGAAATCAAAAGAATAGCATTTCCGTATTTAAGGTGAAACTAAAGTAGTATTTTTCATTCTCTTCAGAAATATATGGACCGAACGTAGTATTGCAACTTTATTTTAATCATTTTTTAACTATTCTCTATACCCATTTATTCTGTACTAAGGATTGTATACCGGTTTACCGGTTAACCGGTAAATTGAACAAAAAACGTTCGGTAAATGAAAAATCCACACCAGAAATTTTTATCTACGAAATATTGTGTTTATAGATATATATTTAAAGGTCTAAAGGGACATTGTAAATAAAAAAAAAACAGGTATGTACACTTATTAATTTTATGGGAGATGTTTTTTGTTTAATTTTAATTTGACCTTTCTTGAGATTGAGAACCGCTGTAATGCCCTGGAATAGAGAATATAGAAAAGAAACTGACAAAAACTTTTGATTAGAAATGTATAACGTCCATTCTAGCGAGTTAGTCAGAAAGAGAAGGAGTCAAAAAATTGAAAAAAAGGTCGTGTAGAAATTAAAAGAAAATAAGAATGGAAACAAGACGGATAACGAAAAGCAATGCAATGGAAAACGAGATTAATGTTCATTTGTTGCTAGGACGGTAGGAAGCAAAACACCCCACTTTTCCTACCTGCCTTTGAGAACAAGTGCAATTTCAATTTTCTTAATTTTTTGATTTTTTGTGTTTTACTTATCTTCCGTAAAAAGTTGAGTTAGCATATGTGAATTGTGGTCTGCAGTTTTTTTAAGATTTTTAAAAGTTTAAAATCGTTTTTCTTAAAGAGTAAGTAAATGTCTCATTTTTTAAAATTTAAAAATAATAACATATAAGAACAACATTTCACGTATTTAAATTAATAGCAATTTTGAATACACACATTATGAGAGAACATTAATGCAACATTGTTGTAAAATAACATTAAAATTTGAACCTTAAATATTTTGTTTTACTTCTTACAACTGTTTTAAAATAATTAAATACAAATATTTGTTACAAAATTCTAATATTATGCCTTAAGATTGTGTAAAATATGTATTATTCTAGCCTAACTTCTAACCCTATTTTCTTGGAGAATCCCCATTAATATCACGCATGAAAAAAAAATACCGGTAATTTACCGGTAAACCGGTATTTTCATTTTCATTTACAGAATTCCGGTGAATGAAAAATCGGTAAATTTGCAATCACTATTCTGTACCTGTTCGCCTATTAGGTAGATATACAATTTCATAATGCCGATGTCCTAATGCGAACGACGACACTATATCATTATTATTAATTATTTTTGTTTCTTGCAGGAAGGGTGACATTAGGTAGCAGCGCATCGGCTGACATCCACGTCCAAGGAACAGGAGTTCTACCTCTACACTGTCATATCGAGAACAACGATGGTGTGGTCACGATCTACCCGCTCTCGGAGAATCTCTCAATTGACGGTGTGCAGGTCAACTGCCCTACGCGACTTTCACAAGGTAAGCCGGTCGATTATAGGAACGACCTCTGTCGCAGAGTCGTATTTAGGAGATGTTTTAACGCTTATTGAGAACAAATAAATTTATTTTCAATTTACTGCTTTAATATTCGATCAATAAATTTTTCAATGTTATTTTATTACAACACATCAAGAAGAAGAAAAAAATCCAGTCAACGCTCTCCCATTCAATAGTAAATACCTACATAATCCATCATCAGATTCTTTCATGTATACGCATCAAGTTCCCTTTCAGCTAGTTAAAGTATCCATAGTAGAAAAAAAATTCTCGTCCTGTCCTTATATGTACTCGCAGAGGCACAGTCTGTATTATCCAACTAAAGACTTCGTTTTCATCTTGTTTCATTCATGAATCGTACTTCTTCGCCGAGTCAGTATATCCTTCCCTTGCATTACATTACAAGACATCGGTCGCAATCCGTGTTGTACCTATGCGAGTTTCGTCAAGCACATCAGCAGAGACCGGTTTGGGAAATTTTAATACGTTCTCTCGTCGATGTGGTCAAACGCGAAGCTGCATTCCGTTGTTCGTGTAATTTCGAAGGATTTTTACGTATCGTATGATCGAGACGAGAGTATGGTCCGTCGATTTTGAGGTAGTTTTTGCTTGGAGGTATTTTAACTGGTGCTTTTTTTTTGTTTTGTGTGCTATGTATGATCGTTTTTTTTTCTTACAGGAAATTGTTACGAGATTTGGAGTTATGCAAAGTTTAACGTGTTTTTGTCTATACTTATTCTTAGCACAATCGTTGGTTTTTGATTAAATAAATTTTTATGATTATGTTTATTTATGATCATTGTTTTACATTTTTCGCCATTTATTTGGAGTTTTGTTAATCTGTTTTATCCAGTTTCTTCATTCGATATAGAAAGGAAAATGCATTTCTTTTGGTTGATTCTGTTGTGTCTAATTATAGTTTGTTGATTCCCTGATATATTCTTCTGTTTATTTGATTAATCTGTCAGAAATAATTAATATAACAGACACTGACGAGCTTTAGTTGGCATAGTGTTGGAACTTTTCCATCCATTTATTCCAGTTAAGTGCTTATGCATATTTTTCATTACTAATAATGTAAGTGATTAATAGTAATTTTTGATTCCAGTGTAGTTAACTATGGTGTTTTAGGTTTTATTATTTTATTGCTTCATATTTCAGTTACTGCTCTATATAACCTTTTCCATTTGTAGAATGTTATCTTCTTTAATTTGTATGCGAATTCCTTTTTTTTTTTTGATAAATTATTGGTAAACTAGAAGCCGAACATTCTCCTAGAATGTGCTCCTTGAAGAAGGTGGTTTTTTTAAGTCGGTTCATTCACTCGACAAGTTTCCACTTTTAGAATGTGCAGTAGGCTTTAAGAAGTTTTCTTTTGATTTTATACTATGTCGTTTTTGTTTTCAACATTTGTTTTAAGTTTTTTTATTAGTATTTTTCCAAATATTCAAACTCCTTTTATATTTGCTTATTTTTCAATTTTTCCCTATTCCCTTTTTCTCGTTCGTTTTCTCTTTCCCTGTCTCTATTCCCTTTACCTATTTTTGGTTCCTATTCTTACTCTCTATTCCCTTTCTCCATGCCCTGTTCCTTATTTCCTTTTCCTATTCCTTTTCCCTATTCCCTTTCGCTATTCCCTTTTCCTATTCCCTCCCCTATTCCCTTTCCCCATTCCCTTTCCCCATTCCCTTTCCCCATTCTCTTTCCCCATTCCCTTTCCCTATTCCTTCTCCCTATTCTATTTACCCATTCTCGTTCCCTACTCTTATTCTCTATTTCCTGTTCCCTACTCCCTTTCCATTTTCCTATTTCCATTCCATATATAATCTTTTCCATTTGTAGAATATTATCTTCTTTAATTTGTATACAAATTCTTTTTTTTTTTGATAAATTATTGGTAAAAGAGACATACTATGACAAGCAAACATACCACAGTTCGTTGCGTAATTCTTTACATCTTTTATGTGCAATGGCTAATTACAGAGGGTATGCCTACCATTGTTCTGGTGTCAATAATGTTTTACTAAATTCAAGTAATCAGAAAATATTTTGAGTAACACTTACTTTAGGATTTTTTTTATCTTGGCATCATATTTTGTTATTCTATAAATTTTAGGAATATATTCATTCTTCACCCTCAAAACATGTTTTTGATTTGTCAAAAATAATTTTGCATATAATTTTGTTACACTGAGAAAAGAGATTACTTCCCACAAAGAAATACATTTATTTAAAAAAAAAAATTCACAGTAAGAAAGTTTATATGAATTAAATACAATAACTTAAGGCTGATGTTGCCGATTTCTTTGAAACGACTAAATTATTATTTCAAAAGAATATCTTTTATCAAAATAAATTACTTTGATTCAAAAGAAATAATTGTTTGTATACAGGGTGATTCTCAATATATGCGACAAACTTTAAACGTTGATTCCTGGGGTTATTTTGATCATAAAAGTTCATAAGAACATATGTCCAAAATCGCTTAGTTATAAAGTTGTACAATATTTAATAGTAAGTTAACATAATTAATGTTTTTATTATAAATTAACAAAATAATTAGTAAAACAAAATTAACTTATACTAACCGCCCCCAACTGCAATACAAGCTTTTATCCTCCGTGGTATTGACTGGCGAGTCCATTCTAAAATACTAGGAGTATTTCGAATTGTTTGAAAAGCTGCGATAATACGATTTCTCAGTTCATCCACATTTTAAATGGGATTCGTATAAACTAATGATTTGGCCCCAGAGAAAAATAGTCCAAAGCATTTAAGTCTGGAGACCGAGGAGGCCACGGTTGTGGACCTCCCCTTCCTATCCATCGATCTGGATACGTATTGTCCAAAAACTCGCGAGCAACTAAACTAAAATGCGCTGGAGCACCGTCATGCATAAAATACATTTGTAATCTTAATTGCAACGGAACTTCTTCCAGCAGTAGTGCTAGCTCCTCTTCAAGAAAATTGCGGTATACCTCGCCATTTAACCGCATCGGAAAAAAATGTGGACCTATCAAGTGATCTCCAACAATTGCGGCCCACACATTGACAGAGAATTGATGTTGATGACGGGCATTCACTAGTTCGTGCGGATTCTCTTCGGCCCATATGTGATTATTATGAAAATTAATAATCGCGCTTCTAGAGAAAGAAGCCTCGTCGGTGAAGGAAATTTTGAGCCAAATAGTCAGGATTTTGTGCGATTTTGTGTTGCATCCATTGACAAAAAGCCACTCTTTGCGGAAAATCTGCCGGCAAAAGTGCCTACACTCGTTGAATGTGATATGGATACAACAGTTGATCTTTCAATATTCTCCAAACTATGACCTGACTAATGTTTAAAGCAAACGCAATTTTTCTGGTGCTTGTAGTAGGATGTTCCCCAATTTCATTTAGTACCATTTCTTCAACTTGTGGAGTTCTCACTGTATATGGGTGCCCGTTATCAGTCGTCTTTTTTTTTTAAATTTCCCGTTTCACTAAGACGTTGGTGAGGAGGGGCAAATATTGAATTGATGCGGGATGATACGGTTCGGGTATCGTTCTTCATAAAGACGTCTAGCAGCACGCGAATTTCCATTGGCAAGACCGTAAACGAAATGCATATCACACATCTCAGCATTCGTGTAATTCATTTTAGAAAACAGAAACTGGCAATAAACTGAATGAATACTCTAACTATTGACAAATATTGATATGACAAATAATCAATTCCCTCTCAACACAATAGTTTTTGAAGAACCAACTGTGATATTATATCATGTTAGTCATAGTTCATAATTTATTATTAAACATTCAATAACTTTAAAACCAAACCGTTTTGGACATATACTCATATGAACATTTATGATCAAAATAACCTCAGGAATCAACTCTTAAAGTTTGTCGCATATAATGAGAATCACCTGTATATAGGTATATATATCAAATATAAATTCAGATAAATTACCCAAAAAAACTATTTCTTTTATACAAAGGCAGTATAGTTACAGGCAAAGTGATTTCAGTTTTATACTGAAATTGTATTATTTAAATTATCGGCTGTGATCGCTTTTGATTCAGCTCTTAGGGTAGTTTACCAACACATTCTTGACCTTGAAGTAACCAATCAGAAAATAGAACTCATTTCTGTTTTTTTTTCTTTCTTCGGCATCGTTTGGAATAATATGCACACTGAGAAAAAAGATACAAATTCAATCAATTATTCAAATAAATTAGCTTAACAGCAAAAAAATATTTGTTTGATGTATGATATCAAGTATGATTTTCTTAAACTATTTATTTCATACAAAGTCAGTCCAGTTATACACAAAGTAGTAATAGATTTACGTCAAAATTGTATTACAAAACTGTAAATCATCACGTCATGATATTCTAATAGCAAAGTTTTCTGACCTATAGTACCAAATACGTTAAATATTTTCTGCGAGTACAGAAATTGCCGTAAAGATGGCAGTTCTCCTATTTCACTACACTAACCCTCTATATTCGATATAAGTTTTCTACAGGGCAGACATAGCTATCAAATATTTATCTATTACCTGCCAGATAAATATTTCTTGAGAACTGTTATCAAAACAGTTTCCCCTTTGCATACGGTGACCGTTGATTTTCGTGAACTAACCTTCTATGTGAAGGCGCAACGGGCTAATGGCGTGCCAATGGTTTTGACTGTTCTTTTGGTCAATTTGTTAACAGCTGTAATTTCATATTTACGGAAAATCTATGAGGGCGAAAACATAAATTTAGTTTGGTCAAATAAACAAATTATTAAACTAAAAATATGCTTTATTAATTTTAAATAATTTCGTTTCTTACAATCAAACAAATATTTACTTGAATAGCAATTGCAGAGTTATTCAACCAAATATGCTCTATAATATTCCAAACAAAGAAATTTTACTTTGCGGCTGACATCGATTGGATTATCTTCAAGTCAAAGATATACCTTTTCATAAGGAAGAAATATCCTAGCTAAATCATCACTATTTGTTTCAAATAATACTTTTCTTAGGACCTAAAAAATATTTCTTTGCTACTATTTTAAAGAATAAATTTATTTGGATTAATGCATATTTATTAACGACAAAGATTTTTTTCTGAGTACACACCAAGACATTTTTATACTTTCCTCGGTTATAATTCAAAATTTTAAAAAAGAATTTGGTAATGAATGGATTGACTTTTAGAGATGTTCATCCAGAATAGTGGGACATAATATGCTTATCTATTCTTTCCTCGTCCATCAAACACAGCTAACATTGAATCTCATGAGATTCTATTCACATGCTTGAAAACATTATTTTGACTCTTTTACGTGAAAATTCGAGTAATTTCTTCGTTCTGGCCTGATTCTATAAAACGAATTTTTTCTCATGGTAATGATGAAGAGATATTTATTTTGTTTTTTCTTTGGGTAACAATATTTTATTTACTTTTAATGAGCTCGAATATATGTGTTGGTGTAATTTTTTCTTCGCTATTCTATTACTAAAAGACCACCCTTTAAATCGAATTGC
Source organism: Protaetia brevitarsis (assembly GCA_004143645.1). NCBI lineage: Eukaryota > Metazoa > Arthropoda > Insecta > Coleoptera > Scarabaeidae > Protaetia > Protaetia brevitarsis. Next base: position 779,455 of record RXPK01000297.1, read on the forward strand.
AACATGAGCTTTTGATCTATATAAAGATCTAGCACCGAACCAATTCTTAACGAACATTTTTTTTTAACAGGTGCTATGCTGACCATCGGCAGATCAAACTATCTGCGTTTCAACCACCCGGCTGAAGCTAAACTCATGAAAGCAGTCCTACCCAACTCCCGCATATCGATGGCGGCCATAACATTCGAAGTGGACAGCAATTACCCAACGAAATACAACAAGAAACCTCCAGTAGCCCCACGAAAAAGCCCCAGAGAATCATTCTCGGAAGATGATGACGCCCCTTCCAGTATAATGACCAAGGTTTCAAGTTCGAATATTTAGCCGCCCAGAATTTCAAAAAATCCATCTCGCCCAAAGTCTTCAGTTCAAATTTGGTGACGGTCAATACTCCAGCCAAAGATGTACTGGGAAAAGCACCGCCGGATTTGCAAAATTTCGCTAAAAATCTCCCCCAATCGGCCTTGAACTATTCCGAATTGAATCACAACGAGAAACAGAAAGTGAAGACCACGCCTCCGTATCGTCAGATCTTCGGGCGAAAATCCCCGAATTACGTCAACGTGACCTTGAACGAGACGAAGACAATTAATAACAGGGTGGTGATCTACGAGAACGGCTGTGTGCCGAAGAGTCAAAATTTGGGGGCGCTGCACAACTGCGAACAGCACAGTAACGATCTGAACAATGTTAATAATAAGAATTGCTGTCTGGGGAACTCGAATCAAAATCTGAATAAGACTGTTAACGTGAGCAGGACTGCGACGCCATCTCCTAATATGAGTAGTAGGAACCAATCTCCTTTCAGTAGGAGCGTGACTGGCAGTCCGGTTTGCAATAACAATTTGAATGGTAAATATGGGGAAGGTGATTCTGGAAAGAATGGGTTGTATCTGGGAGTCTCTGGTAGTTTGGAAAATTTGGCGCAACGGAAGAATGAGGCTGAACTGCGAAGAAATCAAGTGAGTTCCCTAATATTGTTTATTGTTTGATTTAATTTTTAATATTTTTATGTGTTAATTTGTGAATAAATAAAATACACTAACGCGATATCTAACAGATAGTAATAGTGTAATAAAACTCAAAAACTTGGTCAAAAAAGCTATTATTTAAAAAAAAAATCTTAAATTTTCAATAAACAAATATTTAGAAAAGCGCTTCTAGTGTTTTGCAGCACACAGTACGAGCTTTTAAAAGGGTGTAGTGTTATTAGCAGAGACTGGATTATATGCAAAGTGCATATATTTTATTTTTTGCATATCTTTAATTATAGTCTATATGCAGACGTATTAGACTAATTGAAATTAATTAGCGCTAATTAGTGATTGCATATATTGCATATTTAGGCATTTCTATGCATATTTTTAGAAAAGTTGCATATATTGCATATTTAAGCTTTTTCTTATCCTTTCTATTAGTAAAAATTCCTAGTAATTCCTTATGTAGATCGACAACCGACAATTCTCAGAACGATAAATCTTCTACATTGGTTTCTCTAATCTTTTTTTCCAAGAACTGCACGTGTTTAATTTCGCTAGCAGAAAAGGATGTGTAAATACGTTGTATTATTATTAATTCCCAAATAAACTATTCATTCATTGAATATCTTTGAGCGAAGCAGCATGTAACTGTGTTGTTTTTAAATACTGTGCATAAATACAATGAGTATAGCGAACAAAATTTCTATGGATTGAGCCATATCCTGAACTGGTAAAGGATGGCGACAAAATATTTTGTCGAGCCTGCAGTAACTGGTAAGTTAATTTTACTAAAGCTTTACAATTGTTTTTAAATTCTTTAACTTTTGATATAAAATGACAATTGTTGTTGTCGGTGTCTTCTGAGAGAAAATACCTGATTGATCAATACGCTAAAACGCCATCACATATTGGAAAATGTGAAAAACTAAAGCGATCCGCATGTGTGCAGCAATCTATACGTCAATGTGTAGCATCAACTTCACGAAGCTCAGAACAAGAAGAATATAATACGGATCTGTGTAACGCATTAATTTCGTCTAACATACCATTAGCAAGATTAAACAATGTTAATTTGAAATCATTTCTGCAAAAATATTGCAAACATAATATACCTGACGAAAGTACTTACGGAAAAATTATGTCACATCTTGTTACCAGCAAACAATAGCAGAAATTCAACAATTGGTAGGGAATAATTTTATTTATATCATGGTAGATGAAAGTACGGATAAGTGTGGCCATTATGTTGCCCATTTGTTAATAGGAATTCTTCATGCAGATATTGTACGTAAATCATATTTAATTTATTGTAAAGAACTTCAAAAAACAAATAATGTGACAATTGTCCAATTCGTTCAAGAAGGTTTATCAAATTTCTTTTTACCTGAAAGTATACCTTGTGAAAAATTTTACTAATGTTGTCCGACGCTGCACCATACATGATAAAAGCCGCGCAAAATTTAATTTTTTTTTATAGTAACATTATTCATACCACTTGTTTAGCTCATGGGTTCAATTGTGTAGCCGAAGACATTAGGAATCAATTCCCTTTGATTAATGATTTAATTAGCAATGTCAAAAAAGTATTTTTAAAAGCAATTTTACGAATCCAATTTTATAAGGAGCGACTTCCCGGTGTTAAGTTGTCTCCTGAACCGATTATTACGAGATGGGGTACATGGTTAAAGGCTGCAATTTTTTTCGCCGATAATTTTGAAGGAATAAAAAATGTAATTCTTGAAATCACTGTTGACTGCATTGCTCTAGAAAACTGTAAAAAGATAGTAACATCAACAGAATTGCTACAAAACCTTTTGTATATTAAGTCAAATAATAGCTTTGTTTCAAGTTTCATTCGTAAACTAGAAACGCAAGGGATGTCGCTCTCGGAATCAGTCGAAATAGTAGACGAATTTGATATGCTATGTAAGAAGGTTAAGTGTACAATAGGTAATTCTATATACGATAAATTAAAAAAAAATGATAAATAAAAATGCGGGGTATTTGAAATTGAAGAAAGTTAAGAAAATTTTGGAAGGTGAAACAGTAAACGATTTCGACTTTAATTTTAGTTTAGAATGTATTGCAAAGTTAAAAAATGCACCAATTACATCTATGGATGTTGAAAGAAGCTTTTCTATTTCGAAACATATGTATTCTGATAGAAGACAAAACTTTCTTTTACACAATTTTGAAAAACATTTATAATTATAAATTGTTTTGGAAATATGTTGTGAAAAAATGTTGTGCAATAAAATTAATGTTTAAATTTCTGCTCTTATTTATTTTATGTAAAAATTTTGCATATTGTCGCAATTTTTTTACATATATGCCTCAGGTTTATGCATATTTTCTCAAAAATCGATGCATATATATGCGCATATATTCCAGTTTTTCTTTGCATATAATCCGGTCTCTAGTTATTAGTTTTAGCTCTAGAAGGTTATTATTTCAGCGTCTGAATATTGAGAAGTCAAAAGAACAAGAAAGGATGATTATTTGACACAGTAGGACTGCTTGTTGTAGCAAATTCGAAAATTAGAAAATAAACTGAATAAAATATAGTTTAAAGGAATTACGATCTGAAGTAAGATCATGCATAAATTTTTTCACGAGAAACACGTTTTGGAGATCAATATTTTACCATTAAACAATTTTATCAATACGAAACCAAAATCTAGCATGTTATAGAGTGGAGAATAATGCCCTAATTTAAAAATATATTAAAGAGATAGTTAAATAGGAATGTATTCCACTTTTTGTGTAACTTTGAAACAATCTAATTATTGTAAGTCTAGAAAATCTTATTGTGATATGTGATGTATGCAAACCTGAATACACTATAGCTGTTTGACTGGCTGCCTAAGCTTAAGGTTTCAATTTGATTTCTATATTTATTTTTTCCTATTTAAACAAAACCTACTACGTTTTAAGTAACATTATAAAAATAACACCGCTAACAAAATAAATATACGCAGATTCTACAAGTAGGTTATTGTAAATATCGAGTTAGCTACCGTTAAGTTTTCCTTTGTATGGATGCATCGAACCTGCAACTCAAGTTCCGCTTATAGTATTTTTTTTGCGCGTTGTTTTGTTGAACAAACGTTAATGTTGTATATCAAATTTAGTCAACACAAATGATTTTTTTATGATATGTTTTTCTTATTGTTTGTTTGCATTTTAAAATTCCCTTGCGATTATTCTGGATAAAGGTATGATTATTTTATTATGATAAATCTCGTATTTACTCTTTATTGATTCTCGTATTAAAAAAAATGTGTAATAATATGATATTGGGTGCTAAAAGCATTCATGAATGGTAAATTAACTTTTGATAATGTTTTAGTATGTATACAGACTGATTCAAATCAAGTGCCCAACCAATTGCTATCTCTGTTATTATTGATTCGAGAAAGCAAAGTATTAGTGTTTTTAACGCTGATTAATATGCAATATACGAAAAAAACAATTGAATGACGCATTTCCAAGAAATTTTGACATTTATATTTTTTTTTAAATTGAACAGCCTTGTCTATTAAAGAAAATGAAAGATATTTTAATTTATCATGCAAAAGTATCGATACAATATTGTCTTAAAACCAATAATAAAGAAGTTATGATGGTTTTTATTTTGTAAAATGTAGAGCAGTATAAGGAATCAACTTTTAACAAAACAGATGCATGTCTTTGTGGTTGATGTTTGTTTTAACATATTACATCTTAAAATAAAGTCGTTGAAATTAAATTGAAAAGGAAAAAGTAAATGCATAATTTATAAATACTGCTCAAAGGTAATGCCTTCATTCTCAATACATATTTGTGTCCGCTTAACTACACTCTGGGTAGCTCTTACGATTGTCCTTCCATCCAATTGGCGGAAAAATTCTCTAACCTTATTTTACAATTCCGTTGTACCGACTTCTATATATCTGATCTTTTAAATATCCCCAAAGAAAAAAGTCTAAAGGTGAAAGGTCAGGAGAGCATGCTGACCATCGAATTGGCCCATTTGCACCAGTCCATTAATCGGTAAAGATGATGCCCAGATAGTTGCGAATTATGCGGCAGTTGTGTACCGGAGCACCGTTCTGCTGAAGGTACAAATTTTGGAGCACTAGGCAATTGCGTTATCAAGGCAATTCTCTAGAACGGTACGAATAAATTCCAGATATTTCTCTCCTGTTGTTAATCTTATTGTCGTAATTTAGAAAATTGATTTTAGAAAAGTCGTTAGAAAAAGGCAAAAAGTAAAAAGTCTTGATGGATCTTGCCTCGAAACAAATTGTAGGCTGTTGATTGAATATTTCTCTAAAACATATCAAGTAGTTGGCTGCCCATAGGTGCCTCTAAGGTTTTTATGCTAGATTTTGTGTAATGATGCCAGAAATCAAGTGAAAATATGTTGTTTGAAGGGAAAATGTAAAAATATCTACCGCTACAACGAATGATACATCAAAAACAGTATACAGGAGTAGGCGGCCATATTTTATAGTCATATTTTGTTGCGGTCTTTGCGCTACATGACATACGTATGTGGTAAATTCATGAGACAGTTTTGGAAAAAATGGGCACATAACATATGTGTACTTATGAATATAGAAATAATTTGTAATATTTGTGGTAGATTATTTTCTATTTTTGACAGTTATTTCTGGATTATTTTAATGCAACTTTGACATTTCAAGTATCAATGTATACAGCAGAAATGCGATGTGTTCCAACTATCAACGATGTTCCGCAAATTGCGATAGTGTAACACACTCCTTTGCTGAATGCGCCTATTGTCAATTGCTGTGTCTGTTACCATCAACCATGGAAAAACGATAAATAAAAAAATGCCAGAACGCTATAAAATTTTCACTAAATGAGAAAAATTGACTTTTGACAGACTTTTTAAAATAAAAATAAATACATTTTTTTTATAGTTTTTATGTTACTCGTTATTTCACTAAGTGCTCAGTTTTCTTAAAAAATACTTATTCGTAATAAGCCCGTAAGAAAATCCTCATATACCGAGTTTCATGAATATAAATGCAGTTTTGTGTTAAGTAGTCCGCCATTTTGGATCCGCCATTTTTTTCTCCAGAAACAGCCTTCATATTGGTAATAAGCGACTTGGAAAACCCTCATATACCGAGTTTCGTGAATATAAATGCAGTTTTACATTAAGTACGACAGTTTAGATCCGCCATTTCGTTTTTCCAAAAATTGCCTTCATATTGGTAACCAGCGACTTGAAAAACCCTCATATACCGAGTTTCATGAATATAAACGCGATTTTATATTAAGTAGTCCGCCATTTTGTTTTTTTTCCAAAAATGGCCTTCATAATGATAATAAGCGACTTGAAAACCCCTCATATACCGAGTTTCGCTAGAATCAAATAATAGCTTCATATTTTGCCAGCTTTTCGGGATTTGGGACTACTGTGCCCTGGCCAAGACAATCGCTATCGGTGTCAGTCACCACTGAGCCATTCTCCATGATTAGATGTACGAGAGCCCCATTAACCATTCATTCGGAGAAGTATAGTAGAAATAATAACTCAATCTCAAAGTGATTTCTTTGTTTGGTTTACATATTTCGATCCCCTCTAGACACCACCCCAGATAACAATTTAAGATTATCACAAGCTTCGTTTAAGGTTGTTGCGACAAGCGAAAAAGCTTGTCTGTAAGCTTGTCATTGACAACATTGTCGCAAGGTTCTATCAAGCTTTCTAGTTGACACAGGACAAGGTTCTCATAAGCTTGTCCGTAAAAGCCTAGAATGACAATGTTGAGCCAAGCTTCAGAGAAAGCGTATGCAAACCGTGATAAAAGCTAAAAAAATTGGCCGGAGATTGGCCTCACCACTTAATATTCTCACGAGCCGCCACTGGTTGTCATAACATTTTTATTGTCAAGCTTGTCGTCGACAATTAAAAGTCAAGCAAATGAAAACCTTGTCGTAAGCTTACATGTTATCCTGGGGTCTCTTTCGCTAATTGATCCGCTTTCTCATTACCGATTGTACCCACAAAGAGGAACTGTCAATAAGAATAGGAAATAACTGCAGAACAACTTTTATGAAAGACATTAATTTGTCCGATTATAACTATGTATAGCGTTAAGCTACCTGCTTGTCGATCTGTATATGAAAAGTACTGTATGTTATTGTTAGTATATCATACGCTCTATATAATTTATAATGAGATTGCACGCGACTATGCGTAGAATCAGCCGCTACTCACTCGAACAACCAAACCACACAGAACGTAATTATTCTACGAAACGCGCACATATGATTATAAACACATTTACATCGATATGCTCACGTATTTTAACGTCTATTGTATCTACGTATACGACGAGTATATCTACAATCTGAGGGATATCAGTGCACTACTTCATACAACACAACGATACGACGTTTCCTTAGTACAGTCACACTTTTATATTCACCACATCTTCATTACAGCTCTAGTTTTGTACGTAGCAGTTTCGTACTTATCTTATAACTTTAACGGCGAGAAATTAACGTGGAATATTTACGTTTCTGTTTGTGTTGTGCCTAAAGATAACAAGATATGTTCTTATCTATTTCGGGAGAGTATTTCCCGATTGTCAATATTTGCCTTTTTCGCTTTAACCAAACTGAACGCGTTAGTTAAATGTTCCCGAATACCACTTCATTATCGTGCGTTGGACAAGGACTACATTTAACTCCTATATCGTGCTTTGTAACGCTTTTGACGAATTCCGGTGTTTACTAAATTGCAGGCGCAAGTCGACAGGATCAAGGAGCAGGAGTTGGAGAAGGCGGAACAAGCTCGCCTGGAAGAGATCTTGAATATGTGCGCCGAATACGAAAGGCAGGTGCAGTGCGAAAAAGCCAGCAAACCGATGACACCAAACAGGTGAGTGTGCGCAGCAGGTACAGATTCCTGCGTTATCTATGATTCAGTGTATTTGTTTTTGCTATAAAATATAATATCTATATGATTCTCAATATATGCGACAAACTTTAAGAGCTGATTTCTGAGGTTATTTTGATCATAAAAGTTCATATGAGTATATGTCCAAAACCGTTTGGTTTAACCAAAAGTTATTGAATGTTTAATAATAAATTATGAACTATGACTAACACGATATAATATCACAGTTGGTTCTTCAAAAACTATTTTGTTGCGAGGGAATTGTTTATTTTTCATTTCAATATTTGTCAATAGTTGTCAGAGTATTCATTCAGTTTATTGCCAGTTTCTGTTTTCTAAAATGAATTACACGAATGCTGAGATGTGTGATACGCATTTCGTTTACGGTCTTGCCAATGGAAATTCGCGTGCTGCTAGACGTCTTTATGAAGAACGGTACCCGAACCGTATCATCCCACAACATTCAATATTTGCCCGTCTTCACCAACGACTTAGTGAAACGGGAAATTTTAAAAAACGGACGACTGATAACGGGCACCCATCTACAGTGAGAACTCCACAGGTTGAAGAAATGGTACTAAATGAAATTGAGAAACATCCTACTACAAGCACCAGAAAAATTGCGTTTGCTTTAAACATTAGTCAGGCCACAGTTTGGAGATTATTGAAAGATCAACTGTTATATCCATATCACATTCAACGGGTACAGGTACTTTTGCCGGTAGATTTTCCGCAAACAGTGGCTTTTTGTCAATGGATGCAACACAAAATCCTGGCTATTTGGCTCAAATATTCTTCACCGACGAGGCTACTTTCTCTAGAAACGCGATTATTAATTTTCATAATAATCACATATGGGCCGAAGAAAATCCGCACGAACTAGTGAATGCCCGTCATCAACATCAATTCTCTATCAATGTGTGGGCCGGAATTGTTGGAAATCACTTGATAGGTCCATATTTTTTACCGATGCGGTTAAATGGCGAGGCATACCGCAATTTTTTTGAAGAGGGGCTACCACTAGTGCTGGAAGAAGTTCCGTTGCAATTAAGATTACAAATGTATTTTATGCATGACGGTGCTTCAGCGTATTTTAGTTTAGTTGCTCGCGAGTTTTTGGACAATATGTATCCAAATCGGTGGATAGGACGGGGAGGTCCACAACTGTGGCCTCCTCGGTCTCCAGACTTAAATTCTTTGGACTTTCTTCTCTGGGGTCATCTTAAATCATTAGTTTATACGACTCCCATTGAAAATGTCGATGAACTGAGAAATCGTATTATCGCAGCTTTTCAAACACTTCGAAATACCCCTGGTATTTTAGAACGGACTCGCCAGTCAATACGACGGAGAATAGAAGCTTGTATTGCAGTTGGGGGCGAAAATTTTCAACAGTTAGTATAAGTTAATTTTGTTTTACTAATAATTTTGTTAATTTATAATAAAAACATTAATTATGTTAACTTACTATTAAACATTGTACAACTTTAAAACTAAGCGATTTTGGACATATGTTCTTATGAACTTTTGTGATCAAAATAACCTCAGGAACCAGCACTTAAAGTTTGTCGCATATATTGTGAATTACTCTGTATACATACTAAGATATCCACATTTGTTTTTTCTAACGTTAATTGCCGTTAGAAATAACAATTCTTATTTTTTGCATTTAAAATTAGTAATAAGTAATCCTAAACAATCTATATATTTGTAAATGCTCTATTCATTAGATCTCCATACTAAGCCACTCTTTTTGAGTTTATAATAAACAAATTAATGCATTTTTTTTTACTAAGATTTTTTTTCCAAAATAATAATTAGTTTTTGTCGTCTCATAAGCATGTTTCCAGCAAAACATCCTTCACATTCAAACTTAACTGCTTTCGAAATCAGGATGTTCAGCTTTGTTCTCCATTTTAATGGTTAAACACCTTCATATAGATCTGGAAAATTAGGATGATAGATTCTGTGCATATCTGTAGTATCTGTAAGGTTATCTATAAGCATCTTTAATACATGCGCCCAGTCTTACAGATGCTACAGATATGCATAGAATTCCATTTTAAAATACCTACATTTACGTTTCCTAACATTAATTTCGCTAGAAATGACGATTCTCTAGTAAATGTCTTTGTTTTTCATTTAAACTTGATACTCATAAACAATCAAAATTAGTAAATGCTCTATTCATTAGATCGCCATACTAAGCCACTCTTTTTTGAATTTATAACAAACTAATTAATGTATTTTTTCTGCTAAGACTTTTTTTTTCCAAAATAATAATTAGTGTTTGTCGTCTTATAAGCGTGTTTCCAGCAAAACATCTTTCACATACAAACTTCGTAAAATTTAACATCCAAATCAGGATAGATTCCTCCATTCTGATGGTTAAACGTCTTCAAATAGATCTACAGAGTTTTGGTGAGATTCTGTGCATATCTGTAAGGTTATCTGTAAGCATCCATAATACATGCTTTCAGTCTTACAGATGCTATAACTATGTACAGAAAAAGTTGAATTGAAGTTATTATGTATGTAGGTATACTAATAATTTTCTATGGTGGTAATTTCTCTTATACAATTGCAAACATCCTTAAACCACATGTCCATATATTACTTAGAACATTACATTCCTTACGAAATAATTTAATTATTCACAATAAATATAGAGCCAATAAAAAAGAAAGGGGTTTACCTCCTGACATGTAATGATTGCCACTGCACATACGTTGAAAGGACATTTAGAAATTTCGAAATTAGGATAAAAGAGCATTTATGTCGCGTAAAACCCAATTCTACTGTAGATTTCTTGTTCCATAAACATTTAAAAGAAAATAAACACCTTGACATCAATCACAATTTCCAAATATTACATACCGCCAAAAAAGGTACCTACCTTAACAACTTTAGAGGAATATTGGAAATATTGAGGCAACAGCTCACTAGTAGAGAGCTTTCATTAAACTCAAAATTAATTTTCGAATGCAGTCCCTTTTTCAAAATTTACTCGAGAGATTACCTTCTGCATATATAGTTTTCAAGTATTCTACTACGTCTTAAGCACAACATTACGTTAGTTTAATTTTTCCATAGTAGATGCACAAGTTTATTGTATTTTTCTGGAATCTTCTACCTTCATTTAAATTTTAATCTCCACTTTTCCAGAATCATTTTAAATCCTGAGTTGGAAGTGCTTACAGTTATTATAAATAATTTCAAAGTGTTGTGTGTTTAGACTTGTGTTTTATTCTTTATTTAATGTCTGTTTCTGCTATTCTCTTTGCACTCTCTAATTTTATTTTAATTTTAAGCTTTGACCATTATTAACTGCTTTTAAGTTGTGTTTTTTTTTTTAAATTCTTTTACCATTTTACTTTACTCGCTGATTTATAAAAAAAAATCAATTTTATATAATGGTCACATGGTACACATTACAAGATGCCTACATTTTACGTTATATTCTATCCATTTTCAATATAATCAAAATGTAGGCAAATAATTCTAAAAACTCAAATCGTTACAGTTGTCTGATTGTCTATTTTAAGAGGTTTTAAAATATTGTATTGTCCCGCAATAAATTATTACTGTAATTCTAATTGACAAATTCCATACACTAATGGAACGATTTGTATTACCGAATAAGACCAAAAATTATGGTCGAAACATTTAGTGAGTAAAATGAATATGTAAGGAGTTGTATGCAGAACGACGCTAAATCAGACATTAAGAAAGCTTTCATTGCACTTGGTTTGCTGGCTTCTAAAACAACATGAAAAATAACATTAGAAATATTAATTGAATAAAAATCCCTAAATTGATATTCGATATTTACTAGACTTATTAAGTATGTCCTGGACACCGTAAAAATATCCAAAAGAAATAAAATGATTTCACGCTCAAACGATTGGCTGCTGTAACAATTTGTTTTGGCCCTCATTCAATTGAATAGAAATCCTTAAATAAATATCCGTTTACTAATATGTCCATCGTAGATTTCTAAAAAAAAAAAACAACTGCTTTCTTGTAAATTTAGTTCTAGTAATTATGGTAATGGTCACCTAAAGCCCTGGAAATCTTTTTTTTCTTTCTATTACGCTTAAGAAAATAAAAAATAATTGGGGGGGGGGCGGTCATGGGGGTAATTCCGTGTGACGAACATTAGCTATAGTTCTTATGGCTCGTTTTTGTAAGATTAAAATCCTATTCACATATCTTGACCCTCCCCAAAACAAAATGCCATAACACATTATGCTATGAAATAACCCATAATACGCAAGTATGAGTACTTCTTGATTTACAGATTGGTTAAATTCTTCAATAAATATATACAAAGTAGATAATCTGCCAGAAATATTGTCAATGTGTGCTTGCCAGGTCATTTACTATCTAAAGAAATCCCTAAATATTTAACCGGGTCATTTGTAGAGTTAATATCTATAAGCGGATTTAAAGTAAAAATTAATGATTTAGATTTATCATTGTTTAGGGTCAATTCAGTCTTTGCACAATAAAGTTTTGCTTCTGAAAGGGTTTTATTTGATAGTACATATAAATCATGTAATCGTTTAGTAGATGTTAATAAACAAGTATCGTCTGCGTACGTTATATATTTAAAATTAATATAATCTGCTATATAATTAATGTATAAAATGAATAAAATCGGTCCAAGTATCGAACCCTGGGGGATACCGTATTTAACATGTCGCAATTTTTAAATATTATTAAATTACAATTTCTTTGTAATACCTTCATATAGAATTTATCCCAAAAATTATATTAAAAATTGAAAGGGTTTAAAATAAAATAAAAGAACAGAATTTTTAACCCAGTGACGCTAACAAACAATTTATTTTTATACAACGGGTTAAATTACAATGGTACAGAAAAAAAAAAACCTTGAACTGAAGGTTCTGGCCTAAAATAAAAACTGCACTTGACTCTAAATTAAAATAGGACAATGCTATTTCCTATGCAAAGCAAAAAAAAAGTTTTATTTGTTCAGGAAGACTATTCAAAATCTTTGAACTTCTATCCACGTGGTTTCATAAATTAAAATAATCTAAGCGTGGACAAATGCAAGAAATTTACAAAAAATGAAAAAAACTAAAAGAAAGAACAATGCTTCTACTCACCCCAAACGAGAAAAATCAACGAAAAAAAACTAAAATAAATCTTCGTAAACAAAAAAATAAAATAATTGATTCTATATCTATAAAGTGCACACTTTAATACATTAACAATTGAAGATACGAGTGGGTGAAGGTGCTGTGTCGCATTTTAAAAACTGTCTTTTTTGCATGAATGAAGGTGTTTTGTACCCATCTTTCACGTAGCACCATCGAAAATTTCAGAAATTCAAGAACACTCGAGTCTTGTGGATGTATGAAGGGGTTATGTTACAATACTTTTGAGAAAAATTACATAAAAAAAACTTAATTTCCGAAAAAGTTTGATTTTGTAACATAACATTTTCATCCACTCGTGTCATCAATTATTCCAATAAAAATTTCTTGATTGACTACAATATTTACAGGAGAAATGCTAAATTTTCTATATCAAAATGAAAAATCCCTCTCTCAAAATCGTACAACGCAGACGCATAATATTACAACGACAATATTAAATAGAATACGCATAAAATCAGCATAAACGAACAATAGGTATTTAAATGACTGGAATAATTAAAAAAAAACTTAACACTACATAATTAAAATCATACAATAAACTCTTAAACTAAAATTATACAAAACAAAACAAAATTGTGAAAATTCTCGGTAAATTGAAAATCAGCTGATCGGAAAAATCAAAACAACCATATTGACACAGAGAGATGTTACATTAAAAGATTTATCTCCAGTAGAAATTTAAAAATTGTAGAGTTTATCTATGAGTTCTTTGGTACTTATTTTTTATGGAAAAATCTTTTTCAATTTAATTTATTTTATTTTTTAATTTTTTTTAAGGACACACTTTTTCAATTAATGATTTAGATGTAATTAAGTCTTCAAAGCAAATTTTTTAAAATTAATTTTATTCTCATAGACTGGAGTAGTTACATTTTATCTTCTATTATATATATAGTAGTTACATATTATCTTAATTTTTTAAAATTAATTTGATTCTCATAGACTGGAGTAGTTACATGTTATCTTCATTTTCACGTAAAGAGTTAAAAAAAACTACTTTCAAATTTTAGGTTAGTTGATTGGTAGTTGATTGATTTAGAATGTTAGCATGTAAAAAAGCACAAAGGGCCTAAAGTGTCACCCTTTATGAATATAAAACGACTACTTTAACACCTTTTATTAATTAGTACATTAACCTTGATTTTCCTTTCTTTTCATTGCAATATCCATTTGCTTAAACTAACCTACAAATAGATCCATCAGGCCGTGATTTTAAAAAGACTTACTGTATGAAAAAGAGAAAAGGACTCAAAATTCCACCCTATGTAACTCTCATAAAAGAACGTTTCCAATGCATGGCCTTTTCCTAATATAACATTTTTAATCTTTATTGTGCTTTCAATATCAGTTTGTCCAAATATTCAATTCATCCTGATTTCATGAAATCCGCTGACGAAATTTTCCTTTTATGTTTCCAATTTAAAACAGAATAAAGACCAACGGTTCCCTACCACGCGACAAACGACAATGCATCTCGCCAAATCTGATAGCCACTTCGCCCAACTACTCTTCAAAATCACCCCACCACCATCCAACGAACGAGAACCACATCTTCAGATTCGAAGCGGAACACATCTCCAAACAACAGAACAACGCTTACGAAAACGTCTCCCCCATCCACAACTCCCATTGCGAATTCTCCGAATTGCCAGCAGAGTCCAGGTTAAACGCTTGCGTCAGCCCGTACGAAAATATATCACCTCAAAACAATTTCCAGCAATCTCCTAGGACCAGGATCAAAACTACGTTCGGCGGTAGCAGAGATAAGGAGCTGAAGTAAGAGAATTTGGAGAATTTAATCGAATTAACGCGTTGATTTGTTTTTGAATTTTTAGCTCGCCCAAGGAGATGATCACCAATTTGCAGCTACCAGTGGTTAAGAATCAGGATACCAGTCAGAATAAGGATGATAATTCTAGAAAACCCACTCCGATTAAGTTTATCTTGCCGTTGGAGTTGGAAGGGCATCCAGAAGCTAATATCTCCAATAGTCTCAATGAAACCTTTAATGGTAGTCAGGAGAATTCGATTGATAAGTCTTTGGAAAGGAGGACAACGCAACAGGAGGTTAATAAGAAACGTACCGAGGAATTGAAACAAAATAAGAAAGATCACTTAACGGCCATAGCTAAAATCAAGAGGCAAATGGCGGAGATAGAAATACAAGGGAGGAATTGCATCGGGAGGTAAAAATTAACTTTCCTAATTGTGATTTAACACCATGACATTTTTTTTATGCTTCTTTTGCAGCTCGAAATGGAAAAAGCCTTGATTTCTGGTGAATATAAGTGCAAGCAATTGGAGTTGGACAAGCTGCAAACGCGTAAGGAAAAACTGCAGAAGCGCGCCCAAAAAATCGATGAGAAGATGAAAGATTGCCAAGCGAAACAAGAGGAAGACCAACGCCTATGTAAAGAGAAACTGCAGCACGCGCAAGAAAACGCCACCAGAATCGAAAAGCGATTAGCTGAAGTACCCAAGACTTCATCGGAATACGTCCAGTTATTTGAAGAATATTTAACGGCGCAAGAAATCTTAGATAACGAGAGAAGACTTTCGAAGATCTGGAATTCCACCATCTGGAAGAAGAGGCGGATTGGTTAGCCAGTCGGGAAGAGCTCCAAAGGGAAATCCTGGATCTGTCGCAAAGGATGGAGGAATTGAAACAGCAAATATCGGAATTGGAGAACCAACAGTGCCTTACCTCGAAGACTAACGCTGAAGAGTACAGAAGCATAGAGCAGCAAACGATAGAACTCTCGAAGATCGTGAAAGATTCGAGTGAAAATGAAGGCCATAGACAACGAATTGTTGAATTACACCAATCAGGAATCCGAGCAAGAGGTCTCAAGCGATAGCGACAGCGAAAAGGGAAAGAATGATAATAAAAGGTGAGTAGTAATATAACTTAATTGCGCTGTCATCAACTGAATCATATCTTCCCTAACTGCCAGAAATATTACAAAGATATTTTTAAAAATATATTTTATAAATATTTTTCGTGAGAGGTTTTTGAATATATTTTTCATATTTTTTTCTAAATATAGATAAAACATTCAATTAAAATATTTATTCCATATTTTAAAGTTAATGTAAGCGCTATATTTTTTTTTAAATATTTATATGAAAATTGAGATTTTTTATGCAATCTATTTAATTTGTCAAAATGAACTAAAATTGTTCTTGGTTATTTACAATGTATAACGTCGATAACGAAAAGTTGAAACAAACATAGAGTTGTCTAAAAGGCAAGAACCTGTTTTTGCACACTCAGCATACAAGTTAATAATCAATAATTCTGGCATCTTTTAAGGCATGCTGAAGGTTTATCAATTTAATCACTATTTTTTAATTGAAGTGTCTCTAAATAAAAAAAACGTATTATTATCATTTTATTTGAATAAGCCAATAAAAATGAAAAATACTCATTTTTAAGTCTAGCCTTGGCTGATGCCAGGCACAACCCTATGGCTTTTTTCATATGTTCGGTAATGGCGCTCTCATGGCGTTTCCTTGTGGCTCTAAAACAATGCAATTGTATTAGATCATACCATGAATAAAACATCGTACAACATTATCAGCACCTACTAATACATTTGGAGCATTTACAATAATTGGAGCGGTAGCTACATTCTAATACTTACGATACTTATTTTTACTTTATTTCATAATATTTGAAAACATTCTACGTACAAACAATAAAACACACAACGTATTCTAACCTCTATTTGAGGTTATGACGCTTATCTACCGAGATGAATCTCTTAAGCAAATCAACTAGCAATTTATCTGTAGATGCAGTACATATATGATGCATAAAATTCCTACAATTATATTATTAAACGATTTATGTACATAGCGATATTGAGCATTCCAATTATTTATAAATGCACCATGACATGTTCAAGTTTTGCTTACCTCGTAGTCACCACAAAAACTAAAACACACCCCCGCAACAATAATTACACAGTTAACCTAATCTGCCCTAATCGTATACTATTATAAACTATAACATGTAACGGACAAACGAATGAAAACGTTGATGATACGCACGTGCCCGTATACATTCTATGTACATACCTAATCCATAGACGCATAAATAATACTAAATCATATAACACCGGCACCGTAATGAATAGAGGTGTTGTGTTGACGTTCACAACTTACAAATATTACAAATAATATAATACAAAACGCAGATATATTAATAGAAAAGTTACAGCGCTCAACTTAGATACTAATTAAATCATATTAGATAATATATTATCTAATTTAATCTTTAAACTATCATTTTAAATAGGTACATACCTACTTAATATGTATGCATATTTTACCCATTTTATATTATTCGTCCTACGCACCAAATGTACAAAAACAAAAATTCTATCTTTTTTTTTTATATGAAATAAATATTTACAGAAATACAAAGCAAAATATTCTTGCAGAGTTATGAAAAATATATTGAGAAAACATTTGCAATAAAATATTATTAATGCTACATAACATATATATTTTAAATCTTTTCCTAATATATTTTCTATAATATATTTTATGCATATTATATTAAGGTAACTAATATTCAAGAAAGATTTAATATTTTTTAAATATTTATAAAATATGAAATAAATATAGTTGGTCACTGTGATTCTTCCAGCCTAATGTATTCATTCACCATGAGCCCTGACCTCAGCATATCCCTCATGGAACCAACTACAACTAGATTACCCACCAGTGGAGATATCTACAACATGTCGCAGTCCTTCAACGAGAAGATGCTTCGAGATAAACTCATTCTAGAGTCCGGTTTGCAAGCCAAGTTTCCCAGTCAAGACGACATCGATAGGATAAGCAAAGTGACGTCTGATTCGCCGATGAACATCGATGACGGTCGAGGATCTCTGGGGAAGAAGACCATAGAATCCTTGAAAGAGATTGAGAGGAACAGGAAGTTGCATTTAGCACAACAAGGTTGGTATTGAATGAAGAGGTCGATGTAGAATCGCTTTATTATTAATTTTTTCTTTCTAATTTTTATTTTCAGGTGGTTTAGTTATTGAAAATGAAAGGATGAGGGTCCTGGCACTGAAGCAGCGGGTTCAACACGAAGTCAGGGTCAAATGGGCCCAAAGGTCGCAAGATTGCAACTCGTTGAATTCGACAGGATCTGAAGATACGCAAAACAGGTAGGTGTTTACCTCTGTGACTGCACTTTAAATAACAATAATTAAAAATAAAGATAAATTTTTGGCGCCCAACGTACTGGGGTACAGTGTAAGGACATAAGAAACGCAGGCATTAAATAGAACATAGTGATCGGCATAAATATTGCAATTTGTTTATGTGTAAGAATCTGTAAACATTTGTATATATTCACTGTTTTTACACATGTCATAAATTGTGTTTCTAATAGCACATTGAGTAGAATCATCAATTTTTACAACACATATTTCGTATGCATTTTCGTTTTGGTTTAGTGGATGTAATTCTTTGTTTGCTCATGGACGAAATTTTGCTTACGGTTGCAACATGAATGTTTAGAGCACTCGCTGCTCTCTAGAAACGAAATACTATTGAATTTAAATAAATATATGCCAAGTATAAACGCAAATTTCCACACACTATTGAAAACGGAAAGTATAACCTTTTGACAGTTGACAGCAATAAAATTACGAAATTGGTGGGGAGACATTAAAAAACAGTAGGTACCAACATAGTATCTTTAATTGAACATGAAAAGATTATA
The DNA here is from genome assembly GCA_004143645.1 of Protaetia brevitarsis. Classification (NCBI taxonomy): domain Eukaryota; kingdom Metazoa; phylum Arthropoda; class Insecta; order Coleoptera; family Scarabaeidae; genus Protaetia; species Protaetia brevitarsis. The sequence continues at coordinate 798,283 of RXPK01000297.1, forward strand.
TGTTAGTTGGTTATTTTAATAATAAAATGGCATTGCATGAGTCGAAATTGCAAGTAATTACGTAACGCGTGCGTCTGTTATCGTAAATGAAGTATACCCGAAATTCTTATTCTTATTAAGAATATATTGTAAAATTAAAAAATTAAATTAAATTATTTATAAAACTCGCCTATCAATATCGATTAAAGTTTCAACATTTGACGTGTGTCAAATTGACAAGTCTACTAGTGCTAGAACAGCTAAGACAAGAGATAAAACGAAAAACGACACTTGTCATTTTTAACGAGCACCGACTTTGGCGTTCTGATAGCACTGTCAATTTACAAAAAAGGCGCCACAGCAGTCATTATTCTGACGTTGATCTCGACGGTTGTTGGGACTATCTCTGTCGAACTTGAATTAGACAAATTTTGGCGCTTTTTCTTCCTGAGGGAAAGTAGTTTATGTATCAATCCCCCCAGAGGCGCTGGTGTCGACATGGAAGTATATAAAGTTGCCTAGATATAAGTAATGTACGTTTTCAAAGAATATGTTAATAAGATTGCATATAATGTAGGCGCAAGTATATCACTGCAATGATTCTTTATTCTAGATTGCAAAATCGCTTGCATTTCCTAACTATTTGAATAAATTTATGTAATTGCCTTGTATATATTATTGCAAGGTACTTTTTTTTTAAATGAACAAAAAAAAACATCATTAAAAAAACTACTAAATGTATGATTTCATATAAACTTTTATAAAGCTATAAACAGGTGCCTCCCGTAAGTTCTGCATAGTAACTGAATTTAATTGCAATATAGCTTGAATTATCCAACTATAGATAGGCAACTCAAACTACACCGGTCTTCAATAAGCTTGAATTTATTTTGCTAAATGTAAGGCTTGTTTAGTATTTTTTTTTGTACTAAAAGTAATTGAAGGATATCCTAAAAATGTTAACATTTTTTTAATTTTTTTTCTAAATAATAATTTATAAATTTAATTAACTTGTTGAAATGCCATGAATTATTATGTAGTAATATTTATTCCGTCCATTTAATATGAGAAAGAGAAAAAAATATTGGTGCAATTTGTAATTTGTGTAATAATAAGAATTCACATAATTCGCATAAAAATCAATTAAGAATATTTAATTCTTTTTTATATACATGCAGTAACTCAACGCTTCAGAGTCATGCAGCTCAAATTGATAATTCTACCAACCTCCTTATTATATTAAAACAAATTCTCTAAAAGCCGAGTTGATTAAACACTAAACCTTTAATTTTATTGACGTAGACCTGGTTATAAGTTATAACTAGAGACCGGATTATATGCAAAGAAAAACTGGAATATATGCGCATATATATGCATCGATTTTTGAGAAAAATAGCATAAACCTGGGGCATATATGCAAAAAAAATTGCGACAATATGCAAAATTTTTACATAAAATAATAAGAGCAGAAATTTAAACATTAACTTTATTGCACAAAATTTTTTCACAACATATTTCTAAAAACAATTATAATTAAATGTTTTCAAAATTGGTTGTAAAAAGAAAGTTTTGTGTTCTATCAGAATACATATGTTTCGAAATAGAAAAGCTTCTTTCAACATCCACAGATGTAATTGGTGCATTTTTTTTAACATTGCAATACATTCTAAACTAAAATTAAAGTCGAAATCGTTTACTGTTTCACTTTCCAAAATCTTCTTATCTTTCTTCAATTTCAAATACCCCGCATTTTTATTTATCACTTTTGTAAATTTATCGTATATAGAATTACCTATTGTACCTTTAACTTTCTTACATAGCATATCAAATTCGTCTACTATTTCGACTGATTCCGAGAGCGACATCCCTTGCGTTTCTAGTTTACGTATGCAACTTGAAACAAAGCTATAATTTGACTTAGGTATTTTCTCTCAGAAGACACCTACAACAGCAATTGTCATTTTATATCAAAAGTTAAAGAATTCAAAAACAATTGTAAAGCTTTTAGTAAAATTAAACTTACCAGTTTACTGCAGGCTCGACAAATTATTTTGTCGCCATCCTTTACCAGTTCAGGATATGGCTTAATCTATAAAGAAATTTTGTTCGCTATACTCATTGTATGTACGCACAGTATTTAAAAACGTAACACAATTACATGCTGTTTTGCTTAAAGATATTCAATTAATGAATAGTTTATTTGGGAATTAATAATAATAAAACGTATTTTACCACATCCTTCTGCTAGCGAAATTAACACGTGCAGTTCTTGAAAAAAAAGTATTAGAGAGTCTAATGTAAAAGATTTATCGTTCTGAGAATTGTCGGTTGTCGATCTCCATTAGGAATTACTAGGAATTTTTACTAATAGAAAGGATAAGAAAAAGCTTAAATATGCATTATATGCAACTTTTATACAAATATGCATAGAAATGCCTAAATATGCAATATATGCAATCACTAATTAGCGCTAATTAACTTCAATTAGTGTAATACGTCTACATATAGACTATAATTAAAGATATGCAAAAAATAAAATATATGCACTTTGCATGTAATCCGGTCTCTAGTTATAACAGTAAAAGTACTTTATTAAAATGAACCAAAAAAAAAACATCAATTAGAAAAAAGTCAAGCCTGTACTTTTATAGAATAATTTCAATCCATAATTTCAGTAAACCAATTTTATAAACTTCAAAAAACTATAAACATATGCCTCCCGTAAACCCTGTAGTTTTAACTGAATTCGAACGATTTATGTATAGCTTGAACTTGAATTATTCCATCCATAGATAGGCAACTCAAACTACATCGGTGTTGAATAAACTTGAATTTATTTTGCCTAAACGTAAGGCTTGCTAAGTATTCTTTTGCACCGTAAATAATTGAGGTATCCTAAAAGTATAAATTATTTGTTTTTATTAATTTTTTTTACATAATTTTTTTTGTTTCTTGGAATACCATGAATTATTATGTAGTAATATATTTATTCCGTCCATTTAATATGAATACGTTCCATGTTCCTGCCGATATTTTTACTGTTTCGAGTAAAACCCTTGGCATTGAGAGATGTATTTAGATTAAACACATACCTTATCTCCCCCATTGTCTTGTCATATCTTATCGCGACATTTGCAGATAATTGCTGATCCCATGTATGTAGTTTATCGAATATACATTGGTGGTCGACATGGGGAGATATCTCTAATTTTTTTTTATATTATATCGCGTTGGTGTTACGCGCTAGGGAAATTTAGAATTTCTTTTTTCTCATTCTTTGTGCGGATGAATAAAATCCAGGAAGCGTGTAATTTTTGCCGCAACTGGTAAGTTTTACTTAAAATATTTTGAAAAAAAAAAGGTACAAGAATAAATACGTATAGCTATGAAGCCTACAAATCTTACAATATAGCAGATAACGTGTGGGTTTAACCTAGAAAATTTATTATAGATTTCTTTTTCGATTTATTAGTTTTAATCCATAGAAGATCTGAATTACTTTTTTTGTTCTTGGTATACTGTGTGTCTATATAGTCAATGCAAATTTTGCCATGCTGATTGATGATACTAAGGCATGCAAGCAACTTCATTTACAGAAATTAATCCCAAATCGTTTGGTTTTTAAAGTAGATATACAGGGTGTAACTAAATGTGCGGGTACGAACTATGAAATAACATTCAGCATCAGACACTGAAACGAAAGTTGTTTATTATATATTATAAACATTTTTAATATTGGACAAGTGGAGGTAGATAACACAAAACACTTTCGCAGCATTGATTCGAATTATCTTCTGGCGCTGGTGAGCAGCTAAACATGATCCAAGATGACTTTGTAATTATTTCCACTTATGCACGTATAAATAATTACAATAGGTACGTACTGCTGTGGTAGACACCCCGTTCTTCGCGAGTGTATTTTTAGTTGCATAGATTTTGTCTTGTTTACTTCGGTCAGCCATTTATCAATGTTCCGAGAGGGTTTTTGGCAAATTTAGATTTATTTTATTTAATAATTAAGTTAATGAGTTTATTGTTTGATTTATTTAATTAAATGTTCAGTTTTGAATTACTTCCATTCAATTATTTGTCTTTTGAATGTTGGCGTATTGGTTGTACGTCTGCGTTGTTTTTGTAAGGATAACGACTGTAGATTTTTGTCAGGGAGTTCCTTGGTCGACTGTTAACGTGAGTACTTGTATTTTTAAATCTTTGTTGCCATTTTGTTATCCATTTTGATTTAATAAATTTAACCCGTTGTTGAGGGTATATCTTGTAAAATATAGTCCATCAAGGAATTCATTTTATAATAATTGTTAATATATTGACGTGTGCACATTATAGATATACATTTTTGTAGGAAATACAGTTGTAGAGTTTTGTCAGGCAGTTCCTTGTTCGATTATTGACGTGAGTAGACGTATTTTTGTATTTTATTGATGCCATTTTGTAATTCATTTTGATATTCTGAATTTTCGCATAGATTGAAAAATTTTGTCCATCAAGGAATTCATTTAGTTATAATTGTTAATATATTGATGTGTGCACATGATTGATATAAGATGATTTATTATTTTTGTTCGGGAAGATGTTTTTAGTTTAATTTCTAACATTTCCAATAAATTTAATTTCTGATCTCAAAAGAAATCCAAAAGCTATTTTCTGACTGATTTCACAATATATGATTGGCTCTGACTAGTTTGTGATTTCTCTGCGAACATAGTTAATATATTATTAAGAAATTTATATCTACGATGATTTTAAATACTTTCCTGATGAGAGTAAGCTGTTTTTTAAGCAAATTCTTTAGTAAGATTGGGCACACTGAGTTACTTTTAAATTTATACTTCAAATTATGACAGTGACAAACCAAAATTAGAAACGGTTGCATTATTTGACATTATTATTTGATTACAACATGATAGAAGTACAACACAAACCATTTATTATCGACAGTTACTTTAGAACTGGTCGAAAATTAGATAATGGAGCATGGATTTATCCCATTAAAAAGTGCATGCGTTTCCTAATCTGGCAGTTACTTACGCACAGCTTTTCGTGTAATTGGGGCAGTAACTCGTAAACCTGGCGGTGGTGCACCTAAAAAACCAACCACAAATTGCGTAAAGGATATTCGACGTCGAATGGATAACTCGCCTAAAAAATCAATTCCAAAGCTTTCTCAAGAAGTTCAGTTGTCAGTTTGCACACATTTTGGTGAGATACAAACTGTCAAAGTGATTAGTGCGTGCATGCACTGTAACCAACGATTAAAAAAAAAGCATGGCTTTGAAAAGTTAATTCCCTTCGGAAATAACTTTTAAACTTACAGAATCATTATTCAATATTTTTTATCAAAATCATAGAGAAATAAAACATTCTGGTATAATAAATTTTCAAAAAAAAAAAAAGAATAGTTTACCCAGAGGCATGCCATTCATTGTCTAGTATACTTTCGAATTATTTTTTAGACCATATAGAAACTGCTTAAATAAGTTTTAGTTTCAAATTTCCGAATAAGTAATATATGAATTTATTTTTAACAACTAATAAAAAATCCGCCAAATATTGAAATATTAAACCGATTTTGTCAATTGAAAATTGGGATGCCTTGGAGTATTTTTGAAAAATGTCAGCCGTAGATGGCCATACATTATTTTTTAGAGCTCAATATTGTATTACATGTCGCATAAGCAAATGCAAGTCCGCAGTAATTATTGTTGGACGATTTCTCCTGTAACAGTGTCTGTCGTGTTGATTTGACCGATTTGAATTTATGATATTGTTTAAACTGCTTATTAATAAGAAAAAGTCTTCTAATCTAACTAAAAAAGAATGCTAATATTTAAAAAAAAGACATGTAAGAGCAACAGGCCGGTAATTTGCTTTGGTTTTATATTTGAGGTTTATTTTAGTTGTTTTTAGCAAACTCGGAAACTCACCTTGTTCCAATGAGTATGTCAGAACAGGTATTATGGATGTGTAAATTGCTTTGATAACAACAAATGAGCGTACGCCATTAGATAAACTCATATAATTATAGGATGTAATTGATGCAGATGTAAATGCAGTAGCAGTAAGTATACGCAAAGTAAACTTTATTATTAGTTCCTTAAAACATTAGTATCGCAAATTACTTGCAGAAAAACTTTTAAAAAACATTTAGAGTGCTCCATTAATTTTTTGGGTAGTGTTCAATAATTTGTTGACCTTGTCAACTATGAACACAGCATTACCTGTCAGCTGATACACCAGTAGGTTCATTTTACCGCCCTAATAGTCTGGCAAAATGCATGACATTTTTTTCCTCATCTTACAGTTACTTCCAACGTAAACTATGCATAATATCCTTTAATTTAGCTTTAAAGAACACATTTACCGATATTTTTCATACTGATTTAACTGTTATTAACGAAAAAATCAAAAATCAAACTAACATAGATTTAAGGCTGAATTCAGTCAGTCAAAACGCAGTGGTACCAATCCACAACTACTGATTATTACGTTGGCGTATTAATTATTAGATTAAATAGAGTTTTCTTGGTCGAAAAAAACTAATAAAGATATCGTGTGTTAGGTCAATGAGGACTATTATAATGACACCTACCGCACTCTAATATAAATAACTATTACTATAATTATCTACACATAATTATTAAGATCCAGTGATGCAGTTCTAATTGACACCCCAATGACAAACACTTTAATCCCACAATTTCAAACTCGATTCAATTAGCAAATCTTAAAATTCTTGGAAGTCTCGCATACACATAGGAAGCTTCTGCTCATTACGATAATTTATTAGGCAATGCGAGAAAAGTTATTCTTACGTTGCTGTACCTACTTGTTTGTTTATACGATTCAAATACGATTCATTGCTCACTTCTGTCGCTCGTAAAATCTGTTTTCATTGGAATTCGCCCTGAAGAAAGACTTCAATAATTTAGGCGTATTATTGCGGACATTTCAAACACGCTGAAATAAACCCAGAAATTATGTATTTGTGTCATTTAACGTTTCAAGGATAAATATGCAATGTGTAGTCATTTCGAGGTCCTATTCTATATCTTTAAATATGTTGATGACATTATTACTAATTTGAAAAAAAAAAAAAAAAAAAATGGGTGGTTGTATCTAGTAGGTGGGTAGGCAACAGGTGAGCGATGATTTCAAAGCCTATTAAGATGGAAATAGGTACTTCATTATAGAATGTTTTTGACGCAATTAAATGCGTAACCAGAAGATTGGCAAATGGTGTATACGATTAAGTATTGAGATGTGTGCAGGCACATTTTCGGTGCCAATATAGATAATAGCATTTTTTTAAATGTCGTTTAATATAAATAGCAGAATATACAGGGTATTCCACGTAACTGGTTCATTAAAACTTTATGATGTTCTATTATTTACTTATATTTGAGATTTTGGAACCAGTATGTGTTCGAGTGGAACTATAAATGTAAAATACCTTAAACCAAAATATCACTTCCGGTTGACCGCAATGGATGTCAATTTCTTATTTTTAATAGAATGATATAAATTTTTTATTTCATTTTTGGATTCTACAACTATAAATACGTCAGTTTTCATTAGCTATTGCTATAGCTACATGTTGCCGTTTTTGAGTTATTTAAGTTTTTCTTTTTTTTTTAGTCATAATCGTTGCATCATTGAGAAATTAATATCTCGGTTAATACTGCAAGTAGAGACTCCAAATTTGCTATGTTATGAATGCAGATGTTACTCTAAGAAACGGTAAGCACACTTTACATTCTAATATACAGGCTGTTGAAAACTAAGGAACAAAGTGAGATATTTTCAAATGCAGAAAACTCATTTTTTTTTAAATAGAACACCCTGTATTTTAATTCGGAATTAGGAAGTAAATATCATCCCCTATCGCTTTATATGAGCATTCCCTATACCTATCTCTAATAGATTTTGAGATATGAGCGGCTTTTTGTTAAACAGACTAAGTATTCTTTTTTTTTTCAAATAGAACACCCTGTATTTTAATTCGGAATTAAGAAGTAAATATCATCCACTATCACTTTATATCAGCATTCCCTATACCTATCTTTAATAGATTTCGAGATATGAACGACTTTTTGTTAAACAGACTAAGTAGCCCTATCTTTGCGTGTTTGTAGCTGGCTCTGAATGGGATTAATGTCAAATTAATTGACTAACCAAAAGTATTTATGTATACCGTTGTAATTACACTTTCGTACAACGCAATATTAATAGAAATGACTATTCGAACAGACATTCTTGTATGGTTATTCAAAAATAATACATGAATTTGACGTGAATCCATTTCAGAGCCAGCTACAAACATTTAAAGATAGGGCTACTTAGTCTGTTTAACAAAAAGTCACTCATATCTCAAAATCTTTTAAAGATAGGTATAGGAAATGCTCATATAAAGTGATAGGGGATGATATTTACTTCCTAATTCCGAATTAAAATGTGGGGTGTTCTATTTAAAAAAAAAATGAGTTTTCTGCATTTGAAAATATGTCACTTTGTTCCTCAGTTTTGAACACCCTGTATGTTAGAACGTAAAGTGTGCTTACCGTTTCTTAGAGTAATATCTGCATTCATAACATAGCAAATTTGGAGTCTCTACTTGCAGTATTGACCGAGATATTAATTTCTAACATCAATGACGTTGGTTAAAACATAAAATAGACAGAGAATACACATGCTGTTCGATAGACTCACAAATGGAAAAGTGGGGGGGTGTGAAATCTCACTTACTGTGACGTCACCGAACTGAGACAAAACAAATGGAACGTGCATTTAACTGAGTAACGGCAAGTGAGGTGAGCTGAACTGAGATTTCGGCCAAAAGCAACGCTACATAAGTTCTAGTTACTTGCTGACTTGCTTTCTCCTTCTACCAACTTGCTTGCAAACAAGTATTTTACCTGTTAACTTGACAGATTGGGACGCATTTTTGAGAAGCCCTGTGCAAGTGTGCGAAGTACAGCGAATATCAATACTATAATAATTTCGTAATTTTCGGTTTTTTTTTTAAATGTCATCCACCAAGGTGGCATCATAACCTAACTGAACTTACCTAAAACACTTGCCTAGTGTTGAACTGGCACTTTTTATTGAAAATTCAGGTCAAGTCACCTACTGACATGACTTGCCTTCTCCACTAGCTTCATGTACATTCTTTAGGATTATAATAGGAGTGCGGAATTTTGTATTTGATTTACTAACCCTAGCTGACAAGACAGAATGTATTCAGATGTGTTCTTATACTTATTACAGCTTCATTACGATATATCAATCCGTCCTTGTACCTAGTTTTTCGTTTTTGTTACACATTAAAATACCATACGTAATTAAAAATCGATATTGAGTTTGAATTGAAAGAATTCAATGTAATAAATAGTTCTCCTTAATACATCTCACCTAAAACAACATAACCTAAATGTTTACGCATTCTCAACGTACCCTACTTTCTTGCACTACTCTAAATATTTTTACGATTCAACTCGTTGCGAAAAAACACCCGGACCGTATGAATCACATTTTTAATATCAACACGAATTTAAATTACAGAGAGAAAAAAAACGACGTATTTATTGCACGCTCTTACAAAAAAATTCGTGTCGCGCAAACACATTTGAGATTTTCGGTAGATCGGTTAGTAACACCTGACTGGTGGGAGTAAACAGAAGCGTGTGGCGTATTTGACATCTTCTAACGTGCCCAATTTTTTTGAACGTCATTGCGAGCACCTCTTTGATTTACGGTGGAAAGAAAAATCGTTTCCACTTATATATGGGTTAGTTACGACATATGTTCCTGTATACAATGGCGTACGAAAGAATTCGGACAGTAGAAAGCAAATTAACAAAATTAAGTGAATTTAAATTGCTTTGTAAGTATAATTTCTGAAAAAGAAAATGTAGTTTTGCAAGTCAAACGGTGCATTGGGTGTTTCTTTGGGTTCTATGTTGGGGCCTCTATCATTTTTGTTGCCCGTAAATGCTTAGCACATAGAATACTCGAACAAAATATGAAAATAAATAAAATGCAATGGTTTACTGAAAATAGCTGAAAGCTCCGAGCCACAGAAATGTGTGAAGGTAATACAAAAAAAAAAAAAAACAGAAGCCAAAATGAAGGTCATGAGGCCAGGGTTCATCTCTATTGCAAAAGTTTCAAGTTTGGGAAAGAATACTAATATGTATGTTATATTTAAAAAAAAATCATTTTGTGCACTTGTAGTGTTTATAGTGCTCAGAAATGACCACTCTGTGATTGATATAATTACCCTACGAATAAACATATTTTTAAGCAGCATTGTATGTTCATGCGTACTTTACACGCCAGCCAAAAAATCAAGACAAACAAAACAATTACATACTAACTTCTGTAACTTTGATTTATTGAAATTTGGCTATTAAGCCTACGTATTTTCTGTTCTACCAGTAATATATTCTGTTCAATTGCCACTCGAACTTCACATCCTCAAATTTATATTTAATAATTTTATTTATTTCGTCTCTGTTTTTATAGCGTGACCGGAAGTGAGGATGCTGAACAGAAGGAGATCTTAGGGAATGGCTCCAATCATCACCAAACTCAATTAGAACCGGTGAGTAAAAAACTTCTAATTTAAGTCAATATATGCATTATGTATGTATTCTTTAGAATTCTCGTATGGATTTTTTTTTTTGAGAAAATTAAAAAAATTAAAGATTTTAAAGATTTACCATTTGCAAGACCAGTACTTGTATTATAAGCATTTACTTATTTATTCCTGAAGACGATAAATGTTTGTTGCCGACATTTTTGCCGCTGTAAGATTTTATCCGGCCCGCGAGACATTTTGAAAAACCCAATTAAAAAAAAATATTACACTACTTACTCATACTCACTTCAAATGAGGAAGATCGAGTGATATGGGGTTTGTCGCTTGCTCCTGCGGAATCAAGTGAGCGAGCAAGCCGAGTGGCGGCGATCATCAAAGAGTGAGGCGGCAAACATCAAAATCTTTAATGTTTGCCGCCTCACTGGCGGCACAACAAAAGATTGTAGCTTCTCAAATGTTCTACACTAGACGATTCTAGATCATTCCTTCATTTTGCCTATATAAGCGGGTGGATGGCACGAACTTTAGTTCAGTTCTATTTGAGCTACCAAGGTGATAATTTCGACAAGCGATATCCTAGCGAACTGCTAGTGCCGTCAATTTGCTTTATGACTTTGTGTGCATTTTGAGTGCTTAGTAATTATATTTTGTTGTTAAGTTTATCGAACGAAAAGTAAACGAAAATGATGTCTGGTGGAAAGAAACGAAAAGTAGATGCAGAGGGTCGCCAGTTTCAAGAAAAATGGAGTGAAGAAATCTTTTTTATCTTGCACAATGGTAAGCCTATTTGTTTGCTGTGTAATGAATCCATTTCAGTGATGAAAGAATTCAATATAAAGAGGCATTACTCAACTAAGCATCCTATGCTGTACTCACTGACAGGACAAATAAGAAAAGACAAAATCCAGAAGCTTACCGCAAATTTGAAAAAACAGCAGCAAATGCTTCATAAACAAAGAACACAACTTCATAATGTTGTGAAAGCTAGTTTTATAGTTAGTTCAAAATTGGCGAAGTCATTAAAACCATTTGCCGGAGGAGAATTTATCAAGGAGTGTATGTTAGAAGTTTGCAGTGTTTTGTGTCCTGAAAAGAAAAATGAGTTTGAAAAAATTAGTTTGTCAAACCGAACTGTTGCCCGACGTATAGAAATGATGGCTAATGATATAAAAACAACTTTGACTGACCGCATGGCTGGTTTTGAATCATTATCCATAGCATTAGACGAGAGCACCGATTTGTCTGACACAGCTCAACTGGCTATATTTATTCGAGGTGTTGATAAAGAGTTCACTGTTACTGAGGAATTGTTTGCTTTACAGCCGCTAAAAGGAACCACTACAGGAGAGGACATTTTTAATGAAGTTGAAAAGGTGTTCACAAGTTTTGGTTTGCCATGGTCAAAATTAGTTGGTGTATGCACAGATGGTGCACTTTCTATGGTCGGCTTACGTAAAGGTTTCATCGGAATTTTGTATGAAAAAGCAACTGAATTAAATGTGCAAAAAGATGATTTGATAGTCCTTCATTGCATTATCCACCAACAGAACTTGTGTTCTAAGTCCATTCGACTCCTAAATGTTATGAATGTGGTAGCAAAAACCATCAATTTTATTCGATCCCGAGGGCTTAACCATAGTCAGTTCAAAGCGTTATTGGATGAAATATCAGCCGAATATGACGACGTAACATATTATTGTGAACGCAGATGGTTAAGCAAAAGAAAAATGCTGAAACGGTTTTACGAGCTTAGAAATGAGATAGCAGATTTTATGCAAATAAAAGATAAACCACTATCTGAATTGAGTGACCCAAAATGGATATGTGACTTAGCATTTCTGGTCGACCTTACAGGCCATTTGAATGATTTAAATTTGAAACTTCGAAAACAAGGACAGTTAGTAAATTATTTGTACACCCGTTTGAAAGCGTTTCAAAACAAAATCCGCTTGTGGGAGGCACAGTTGCTGTCTGGTAACAGTTACCATTTCACCACGCTCTCTGCGTATGAAAATACTGTTTATGCTCAATATGCTGAAGAACTCGAGTTACTGTCGGAGCAATTTTCGAACAAATTTAGCGATTTTAAAAACATGGAAGACAGTTTCAATTTATTAGCTACTCCAACAAAAAGTAATGTACAAAATGCTCCAATACACTTGCAAATGGAGTTGATCGAGCTTCAAGAAAACCCCACTCCTAAAATCTAAATTTGAAGCCGTGGAGTTGTGCGATTTCTACAAAAAATACCTGGAAGAAGACCATTTTCTGGAGCTTAGAAAATTAGCAAGAAAATTGATTTGTGCATTTGGCAGTACTTATAAATGCGAACAGTTCTTTTCAATGATGAAAGTTAATAAATCAAAACATCGTACAAGGCTGACTGACGATAATTTGGAAAATTCTTTACGTCTTTGTATCAGTGGAATTCATCCAAACATCGATGGATTTTGTTTCCCAAATTCAAGCTCAAGGGTCTCATTGATTTCGTTGTCGCTATTTACCTTTCGTAGTTTCTAATAATTCCAAATTTCACGATTTAATTATAATGTTGTACCTATTTTTTTCATTTCTTTTTCTTATTTTAATAAATTGCACTATAATAACATTGTCTTATTATTTCATGTCTGATATCTATCGCTAAAAATTATGAACACTACTTTAAAATGCACTACTTTTAAACGCGGCCCACGAACGTATTTGCACACTAAAGTTTGGCCCACAACATGTCAAAGGTTGCCCATACTTGCTCTAAAGAATACACACACTAATAATTTATGGCTAATATTGTGTGGAAGCACTCGCAAAAGTCACAACTACCTCCTGGCAAGGCAAGCACCAAACTGTAGTTAACATTTGACATTTTTTTGAGTTTTCTTGTTAGAAAACTACGCTTTGAGGTTATGTAAAGTGTTTTCATAGTCATTCGACCTCCCATTCATTAACGTTTATGAGAACCATTTTAACTTAACTTAAACCGTCAGTTTTATGGAATTTCAAAGCACCTTTTTACTGTAGCATTAAAGTATTTTATTTTATTTATTCGAAATAAATATCGACCACGAGCTACAAGCAATCAAAAACACTGTCTCAATCTCCAAAACACACATGCACAATAAACATAAGATAAATTAGGTTACGGCAGGCAGTTATTGTCCCAATTTAAAACGTTTAGAATAATAGGCCAAGAATGTGTCTGATGCCAGTTAGAATAGTTACGATATCTGTACAATGCGTAACGACTCTATATTTTCAATGGTATTAGTTAGTGTTTATTACTTTCCTCATACGCACTTACAGACATTCAAAACGAAATTAGAAGTAGGCAGTGTTTGTTATATTTAAATACATAGTTCCCTTGATCTTCCTTCAAGATTTACAAGCACGAGTGGGCGCTACTTCGTTGTTTTGTATGCCCAGATTCTCGGGAAAGAAAAAAGTGTCTCTTACTACTTGCCACTTTCGTGGGGGTAGGGTATTTTGAATGAGTGAATCAGACGGTAATAAAGACTATAAAATTTCGCGAACGCGTAAACACTAAATAAATATAACATTTTTAATACCCGCGCGTATTTACGGTCGAGAAAGTTTATTTTGAAATCGTTAATGATCGCAGAGAGCCCTGCTTAATGGACGTGAGTAATTCTCTCAAATTATATAATTGACAGCTGTCAACAGTTTTTTTTTTTTGCGGTGGATGGGTTTTAAGTGGTATAATAAAAAAATCCTGTTCCTTATTTTTTTCCTTCGCGTCAAAATGACCGCAAACACTTTTTACGTAAATGCGATGCTGCGTTCGGGCGGACACAGGATGTTGCGATTTATGTTATGTTGGGAATCTTTTGGCTCGTTGACAAGAACGAGCAACTGGCGTGCTTGTTTCGAGATTATAACGTAAGTGACAGTTCAACTCGTATATATACGTACATATATACAACGAGTTATCGTATGGGGATATTTGTATTGGCACCGACGATAAAGGTGGCAATAATGAGGCATTAAATCTATGACATGAGCTCTCTTTGATATGTCAGTTTCTTTTCGCATTTCGCGCCTGATAAGTTTATTGATTTTGAAAGGAGGAGAAGGTGATACTTTCACTTAGTATTTCAATATTTTCCAACGATTTTGTTTTTGCATTTTATAAAATATATGAATAATGGCAATATTCAAATTATTAAACAAATTCCTGCAAAATGTAAATTTATCTTTGAGAATCGTCTCAAAACTTTTTGGGTAATTCAACAGTATTTCGATTGTTATTACTAGAGACCAGATTATATGCAAAAGAATTGCCACAATATGCAAAATTTTTACATAAAATATATAAGAGCAGAAATTTAAACATTAACTTGATTGCACAATTTTTTTTCACAACATATTTCTAAAACAATTTATAATTAAATGTTTTTCAAAAATGTGTAAAAGAAAGTTTTGTCTTCTGTCAGAATACACAGAGATTCAAAATGATTGTCAAATCCGCTCCTGTAGATTGTAACAGGGTGTAGGTATATGCCGCGTGTTTGTAATGAAGGTTTGAACTAAGTCAGTGTTGGAACATAAGAAAGTAAACGGATCTGTCATAAATAAGGAAAACGTAACCTATATTTGAACTCGCATTATATAAACGACTATGGATTGGTATTTCTGCTTGTAAAAATGAAATGTAATTAATTTAACTTTACTAAATTATGATTTTACAATTCAGTACTAACTGGTGTTTAACTAAATTTATTTATTACTTTAAATTATAACATACAATTAGTATAATTATTAAGTGACAAAACTGCATCTCTCAGTTCTTCTATGGTATGCATGCGGTTTCTATAGATCCTATTTTTTAGATAGCCCAACATGAAGTAATCTAATGGGGTTAGATCAGACGATCTTGGTGGCCATCTTTGTGCTCTAACGACCCTGTCAGCAAAAAACTGTTGAAGATATTGGCAGGTTTGTCGAGCAGTATGTGCTGGAGCATTATCGTGCTGAAAATAACCTGCTTCAAGCTCATTTTCTTGTAACTCGGCAATAAACAATTCCAACATCTGTTGGTAACGTTGGGCTGTTACAGTTTCCTCGAAGAAAATTGACCTTATTATTCGTTGCCTGGACATAGCTAACCAACTTTTACAGGATGCAATTGCGTTTCTCGAAATTCTTGTGGATTTTCTGCAGACCAGATACAATAGTTTTGTAAATTGATATAGTCTGTTAGATAAAACCAGGCTTCATCCGAGAAAAATGATTTGTTTAGCAAGTCATCGTCCCTTAAATTGTTATTAAACCCATGACAATATTCCAATCGCCTATCGTGATCTAATGGTAATAGTTCCTGTACCGTAGAAACTTTATAGGGATGAAAATGTAACTTTCTTTTGACAGCTCATTGCGCTGAAGTGTATGATAAGCCTATAAAATTATAAAATGTAATAAACTATTTCACTTAATGTTAATATTGATTTTTTACCTGTTTGTTGAGCTATTACCACAGATAAATTCCCTTATTTTCTTACAGTATTCAGAAATACTATTGTTGGTGATATTAGATGTAAATATAAACGATTTGAAAAAAATATAAGATAAATAATCGAAAGATACTACAACACGCACGCCAATGTCGCTAAATGTCAAGAAAATTCATTTGATGTATGAAATTTGTATGTAGCTAACTTCGCTCATTAAATTCGTAATAAGTATGGATAAATTTTTGAAAACAGTTTTTTTCTTACGACAATCATTTTGAATCACATGCTACATATGTTTCGAAATAGAAAAGCTTCTTTCAACATCCACAGATATAATTGGTGCATTTTTTAACTTTGCAATACATTCTAAACTAAAATTAAAGTCGAAATCGTTTACTATTTCACCTTCCAAAATTCTCTTAACTTTCTTCAATTTCAAATACCCCGCATTTTTATTTATCACTTTTTTAAATTTATCGTATATAGAATTACCTATTGTACCCTTAACCTTCTTACATAGCATATAAAATTCGTCTACTATTTCGACTGATTCCGAAAGCGACATTCCTTGCGTTTCTAGTTTACGAATGGAACTTGAAACAAAGCTATAATTTGACTTAATACACCAAAGGATTTTGTAGCTATGTTACTATCTTTTTACAGTTTTCTAGAGCAATGCAGTCAACAGTGATTTCAAGAATTACATTTTTTATTCCTTCAAAATTATCGGCGAAAAAAATTGCAGCCTCTAACTATGTACCCCATCTCGTAATAGTCGGTTCAGGAGGCAACTTAACACCGGGAAGTCGCTCCTTATAAAATTGGATTCGCAAAGGTGCTTTTAAAAATACTTTTTTGACATTGCTAATTAAATCGTTAATCAAAGGGAATTGATTCCTAATGTCTTCTACTACACGATTGAACCTATGAGCTAAACAAGCGGTATGAATAATGTTACTATAAAAAATTTTGAATTTTGCGCGGCTTTTATCATGTATGGTGCAGCGTCGGACAACATTAGTAAAATTTTTTCACAAGGTATACTTCCAGGTAAAAAGAAATTTGATAAACCTTCTTGTACGAATTGGGCAATTGTCACGTTATTTGTTTTTTGAGGTTCTTTACAATAAATTAAATATGATTTACCTACAATATCTTCGTGAAGAATTCCTATTAACAAATGGGCAATATAACGGCCACACTTATCCGTACTTTCATCTACCATGATATAAATAAAATTATTCCCTACCAATTGTTGAATTTCTGCTATTGTTTGCTGGTAACAAGATGTGACATAATTTTTTCGTAAGGTACTTTCGTCAGGTATATTATTATTTGCAATATTTTTGCAGAAATGGTTTCAAATTAACATTGTTTAATCTTGCTAATGGTATGTTAGACGAAATTAATGCGTTACACAGATCCGTATTATATTCTTCTTGTTCTGAGTTTCGTAAAGTTGATGCTACACATTGACTTATAGATTGCTGCACACATGCGGATCGCTTTAGTTTTTCACATTTAACAATATGTGATGGAGTTTTAGCGTGTTGATCAATCGGGTATTTTCTCTCTGAAAACACCTACAAACAACAATTGTCATTTTGTATCAAAAGTTAAAGAATTTAAAAACAATTGTAAAGCTTTTAGTAAAATTAAACTTACCAGTTTACTGCGGGCTCGACAAAATATTTTGTCGCCATCCTTTACTAGTTCAGGATATGGCTTAATCCATAACGAAATTTTGTTCGCTATACTCACAGTATTTAAAAACGTAACACAATTACATGCTGTTTCGCTCAAAGATATTCAATGAATGAATAGTTTATTTGGGAATTAATAATAATAAAACGTATTTACCACATCCCTTCTGCTAGGCGAAATTAAACACGTGCAGTTCTTGGAAAAAAAGTATTAGAGAAACCAATGTGAAAGATTTATCGTTCTGAGAATTGTCGGTTGTCGATCTATATTAGGAATCACTAGGAATTTGACTAATAGAAAGGATAAGAAAAAGCTTAAATATGCAATATATGCAACTTTTATAAAAAATATGCATAGAAATGCCTAAATATGCAAAATATGCAATTAGCGCTAATTAACTTCAATTAGTGTAATACGTCTGCATATAGACTATAATTAAAGTTATGCAAAAAATAAAAATATATCCAACTCTTGCATCTAATCCGGTTCTAGCTGATGCTGATTAGTAAAAAAAAAAAGCCGTAGAATTTGTCTTTTCTAAAATTGGCCTTTTTGCAACATCCATTTCTATTACTCACCATTAAATTTTGATTCGTAATCTTGAGTAATAAGCAAATTTATTTCAATAAAACCTCTTTTGTCACGCACATAATACCACCGTGTCATCTTCTCATCTTTGACCCAACAATGTGACGCCTCTTAACAACACCATTTAGAATTAGCATTGCAAAGAGGCATTGCGCCTTATTACACTTTATAATGAACGCCTACGTGACATTAGCACGTGATCTTTACGAACCAGGAGCTTAACTTTTGCCGTCTGAGCCTAACGTATAGATTTTATATTTATATCACTGTCCGAAAGCTCATCCTGGCCGACCTTCCGCGCGCGTTCAGTCACTGTTAACTTCGCTTTAAAACGGGTAGTAAGTTCTTCGCGAAAAGTCGAAACTAGAAATAAGTGGCGCGTTGTTAACTTTTGAACTTTTTGCGATCGGTCTTAATTAGGAGTGATGTCTCTGTGGATGAACTATGTCAAGACGGGGTGCAGATCCCATAGGTCTACTACGACTAAGATTTACAGACATTCTTCGGCGTCGATGTGTGTAAGTTCTTTGGGGAAAAATGAGTAATTGTGGATAAATAGAATTTTTGCTAAGATTAAAAAAAAATAATGATTATATCAAAGTTTGGTTTTCGATAATTCTTATTTTTAAACAAGTCTTGGATCGATTGTCAACTGTAATAAGAAGTAGATTTTTGTATGTTCATCTTTTCTGAGTTCTTGGAAATATTTCATTCTAAATTAATAAGTCAATTATTGTATAGTCTGTCCATAGATAGAATGATTTGACTAATAATGTTTACCGGAGATTATCCGCTACCTGCAACAGAAGAAGGTACTGTGAAATCAGATAATTGTCGAATATTAATAGGTATATTTTCTTAAAGTATTGCCAAGTTATATTTTATAAATTGCAGAAACATGGCACCATTCAAATGACCAACAAAAAAGTATGGCCCTATCACGTGCTTTTCAACTACACCCTAAAAAAAAATGTGGTAAAATTATCCCAAAAATAGATGGCAACTGGGCTACCGCCTATTTTTGGGGTAAATTTACTCCTAATAGGGGCTTTTTCACATGCTTGTGGAATATTCCTTGAAGGTGTGGTAAATCTACCTGAAATTATTCCATTCCATTAGGGAATATTACTTTAGAGGTGTAAATTTACCAGGGAAAATTACCACACCTTCAAGGAATATTCCACCAGTATGTGAAAAATCCCCTTTAGGTGTAATTTACCCCAAAAATAGCCGGTAGCCCAGTTGCCATCTATTTTTGGGGTAATTTTACCACATTTTTTTTTTAATGGATAGATTAGAGTAACAATAAAGAAATTAGAAATAATTGATTATTAGGTTGTTTTATCATCCAGAAATATTAAGTTTCAGTTATCTAATAACATGTTTATGTCATTTAGAACTTAATGCACCATTTATAATATTAGATTTAATTTTAATAACTTCTGAAAGATATATTAATTAGTTGGATTACAGAGAGTTTACAATAATTTCAATAAATCTTTAAATTCAATAAGCAATGTTTTAAAGAGTAAACATTTTGGGAGAAAAGGTCGATAAGAAAAGCCAATAGTTACTAAGAATTGGTTGTATTCATAATACAAAGATCTAGTTGTTAGCAAAAAAAAATTTGACTAACAAAATACATTAAAAAATCTTATCAATTTGAGTTTGGATTTGGAGCTTTTTTATTTTTGTTGCCCTGTTCAGGGTATATTTTTAAAAAAATACCTCTGCAGAACTTCTAATGTGTTAGAAGCCTCTTTTGCGTACTGCAAATGAAAATTAAAATATGCCGCCATCATTTGTTGTAATGCAGAACGAAGTGAATCTGTTGGGTTTAATAACTGTCTTTCTACCATTAAAGAATGCGACTTCACATTTTCTAGAAAAGAAAAATAAATGTAAAAAACATATGAAATAAATATATTTTTATTAATACCTTCTTCCAAGCATATTATTAACGGTGTATTCACCACAATTTCTTCAAGTTTAGATTTATCCTGAAAATTTTTAATAAATTTAACATTTAAAAATATATTGTATGTAGATAATAGTGCTGCGAATCGAAGCCTCTTTATGTGAAACCGGGGTGTGGATGCAGTGATTAATCGTCTTTAAAAAATTGTAACGGGTAAAACCGGTTTTCAAATCAAAACCGGTTTTTAAAAGCAGTTATTGCGCCTTAAATGGTTTTTCGAATTTAAAATACATAGCACTTTTAAAAAGTAATACGTATTGTTTTTAGTTTGAACTGGTTTCGAAAATCGATTTTAAAACTGAATTTTTAAAAACCGATTTTTACTAAAAATCGATCAACCAGTTTTTGATATCTGGCGATTCCCGCAATACTAGTATATACATAAATAATGCTGTGATTAACTATTGAACTCAAATTTGCGGTCTTGCACATTTGCATGTATAAGTGCTTAATACCTACTTTACTTTTGTCATTAAATCCTAGAGTAAAACCAAAATAGTTTCTTCCTTACTTTACTTGTATCATCACTTAACAACGAAAACACAGCCTCCAATAACGGCAAGACACTAGTCGTTTTATATTTCCAAATGTTTAATGAAAGAGAAAAAAAAAAGAATTGACTCCTTCAAAACGAAGATTTTCTGTTGTTTAAATTAAAAAGTTTGATACGGTAGTTTCCTGCGTGTCACTTGCACGTTGAAAACTTTAAATAAATGTATCATATCTTGTAGCAACAATACCGCCAAATGCTATTGAGGTTTAAGTTCCCAGTATATCATATTAGATATCCATACGCAGGTGTATGTCTATTAATACTAACTTACTTAATAATGAAAATTATACATATTAACTAATTCGTTGTTATTAAAAGTTGACTTATCCGAAAATAATACATAATCGAGAAAATTTTCGTCATCTCCTAACTTTTCTAGAACCCATAAAGAAAATTCAAGCCGCCGATCATAATCTACTTCCAAAAGTTCTTGATGCAATTGTATGTGGTATGGGTAAAATTTGTTCATCTTTATAATTCTTCTGATGGTGCTCCCTCTGCTTACCCCTGCAGTTTTATTTATTTTCCGCTGACTTGTATGCGGATTTTCAACAAGAGATTCGATAACTAAAATATTATTTCCTTCATTTCTGGTAATCGGTTTTTGTCGTTCTGTTTTCTTATAACAAACACTTCCTGTACTTCGGAATACTTGCAGCAAATTTTCTAAAGAACGCTTATCGGGATGGCGTCTGTTAGGATATTTTTGCGCATAAATCCTTGATGCTAGCAAACAATTTTCTTCACACTCCAGTTATTAAAATCATATCAATCCTTTCTGCTTGACGGTAATTTCTCATTGTAAATAATGAAAATGCTTTTTAATAACCACGAACAACAATGATGCGCAAATGACAAGTTCTGTTATTGTCAAATGACTTTTGTGTATAATGAATAATAGCGATACTTTTAAAAAAGAATAGGGATTAATATTTGAAATAGAAAATTCTAAATTACTAAGGAACTGTAACAGATAGGTATAGGAAGCATTAATAGAATCTTAAAGGCCGTTAAAATTAGAATCTAAATAAGGTAATAAATACAGGCTATTCCATTTAAAATAAGAGACTTACTTACCTTTACAGATAGCGAAAATTAAAAGTATGTTTTTGTTCACCCTGTATGATTTTTTTACATTACTTTTATTTTATTATCAAGTCTAATGCTTTAGTTAAAAAATAAATACAGTTTTACTTAAATTTTGATCTACATTTTGAAAAATAATTAATTATTTCGTAAACGAGTTGAGTTAGGTATAAAAAACACTAGCTTGCCTTTATTTAGTCTGTACTATCAAAATATGCTATAATATACAGGGTGTTCCGTTTATTTTTTCACAACTTTGGTATTTTTCTTTTCTTTGAGTCATCCTATACAGGGTATTCCACGTAACTGGTTCATTAAAAGTTTATGATGTTCTATTATTTACTTATATTTGAGATTTTGGCACCAGTATCTGTTCGATTGGAATTAT
Organism: Protaetia brevitarsis; assembly: GCA_004143645.1. Taxonomy (NCBI): domain Eukaryota; kingdom Metazoa; phylum Arthropoda; class Insecta; order Coleoptera; family Scarabaeidae; genus Protaetia; species Protaetia brevitarsis. The sequence continues at coordinate 820,639 of RXPK01000297.1, forward strand.
AAATGCAAAATACCTTAACCAAAATATCACTTCCGGTTGACCGAAAATGTATGTCAACTTTCTTATTTTAAATAGAATGATCTAATTTTTTATTCATTTTTGGATTCTACAACTATAAATACGTCAGTTTTCATTAGGTATTCCTATAGCTACATGTTGCCGTTTTTGAGTTATTTAAGTTTTCTTTTTTTTTTTAGTCATAATCATTGCATCATTGAGAAATTAATATCTCGGTTAATACTGCAAGTAGAGACTCCAAATTTGCTATGTTATGAATGTAGATATTACTCTAAGAAACGGTAAGCACACTTTACATTCTAACATACAGGGTGTTCAAAACCGAGGAACAAAGTGACATATTTTCAAATGCAGAAAACTAATTTTTTTTAAATAGAACACCCTGTATTTTAATTCGAAATTAGGAAGTAAATATCATCCCCTATCACTTTATATGAGCATTCCCTATACCTATCTTTAATAGATTTTGAGATATGAGCGACTTTTTGTTAAACAGACTAAGTAGCCCTATCTTTAAATGTTTGTAGCTGGCTCTGAAATGGATTCACGTCAAATTCATGTATTATTTTTGAATAACCATACAAGAATGTCTGTTCGAATAGCCATTTCTATTAATATCGCGTTGTACGAAAGTGTAATTACAATGATCTACATAAACACTTTTGGTTAGTCAATGAATGTGACATTGATCCCATTCAGAGCCAGCTACAAACACGCAAAGATAGGGCTACTTAGTCTGTTTAACAAAAAGTCGTTCATATCTCAAAATCTATTAAAGATAGGTCTAGGAATGCTGATATAAAGTGTAGGGGATGATATTTACTTCTTAACTCCGAATTAAAATACAGGGGTGTTCTATTAAAAAAAAAGAATACTTAGTCTGTTTAACAAAAGTCGCTATATCTCAAAATCTATTAAAGATAGGTATAGGGAATGCTCATATAAAAGCGATAGGGGATGATATTTACTTCCTAATTCCGAATTAAAATACAGGGTGTTCTATTTTAAAAAAAAATGAGTTTTCTGCATTTGGAAATATGTCACTTTGTTCCTCAGTTTTGAACACCCTGTATGTTAGAATGTAAAGTGTGCTTACCGTTTCTTAGAGTTATATCTAACATTCATAACATAGCAAATTTGGAGTCTCTACTTGCAGTATTAACCGAGATATTAATTTCTCAATGATGCAATGATTATGACTAAAAAAAAAGAAAAACTTAAATAACTCAAAAACGGCAACATGTAGCTATAGGAATAGCTAATGAAAACTGACGTATTTATAGTTGTAGAATCCAAAAATGAATAAAAAATTATATCATTCTATTTAAAATAACAAAGTTGACATCCGTTTCCGGTCAACCGGAAGTGATATTTTGGTTAAGGTATTTACATTTATAGTTCCATCGAACAGATACTGGTGCCAAAGTCTCAAATATAAAGTAAATAATAGAACATCATAAACTTTTAATGAACCAGTTACGTGGAATAGCATGTATACTTCAAAACAATTTTGAAATGTGGTCCTTCTGAACCTGTATAATCTTTAATAAAAAAAAAAAAATTCCTATATAAACCGACGCGAATGTGGTGGCCTACCCGTATATAACGATGAAAATTAATTTGGTACAAAACAAAAACTAACATTTTTTTTTATTTTACTTCGACATCGCTATTTCGAATTTCGTTAAAAATTAATTATATATAATGAATGACAAATGAAATTGTCTGTAATCTGTGAAGAACTCTTAAAATTTAGTTTATTATTTATTGTTCGAGAATGGAGTATTAGTAAATCATAAAAATGGATGTTGCAATTTATTCTTAAAATACAAAAAACATTTGCAATATAATGATTTGTAAATAAAATTATTTTAGATGATTTCGTAACTTCAATATACCTAGATAATTTTTTATTCGGATAATGTTAAAATACCCTGGCAATTAGTTATTGGGTAATATAAGTAAAACTAAAGAAAATTAATCACAAAATAACTAGTACCTAGCATTTTTTTCGTTATCATTATCACTTGTATATTTCGTCCATACTCAAAAAAATAAAAGGCTATAATTATTAATAAAACAATTTATTTTGTTTGTAAAACGATATAGACACCTTCAAAAGCACAATATTAATAGAGTAATTTTTGTTTTCACCATCTTAACACCTGTTAACATTACTGTCAGCCGAACAACATTTGCCAATTAACAGTACAATACACGTTCGTACGCCAACATTACAGAAATAAATATTCGAACTCTGGACAACGTTTATGGTCGCAATAAATTGAAATGAAAACGTAAATGTTCCAGTTAAATGTGAAAAATTCAGGTTCAAGTGTACGAGCGCAGTTTCAAAATGCGGGTGAAGACTCACTTGTTTTTTGTTTTTTTTTTTTTCGTTTTAAACGCTTTCAAAACGGAGCAGTGATCTTTGCTTTAGAGTTTATTTCTATATTTTTTTCGCAGTTCGCTAGAGGATGTACACTCATACATTCAAGACAGTAGTTCAGCTCAAAGAAAAAAAAGTGGTTTTCAACAAAGTATTAATAAAATAGTCTTTTCAAATAAAGATGTATATATGAAATTAGTGTAATAATAATATAATATAAATATAAAATATTTATCGCAATCACAGTTACAATAAAACGTCGACAAATATCAGAAGTACAGACTATGTCAGACAGGTGTCAAAATATAGTAATAAAATCGTAAAAGGCAAGCAACATTCATAAAAGATTATATTAATTTCTTTGTTCTTGTTGTAAAGAAATTCTTCTGTGGAGCTTTTTTTGTACTTTATCAGTTATTCACACAGAGTACACAGTAAGCTATTTGATAAATATTTACTAAACCTTCTAGTTTCGTACGCTAACCATCATTGAACAACAAATTTAAAATAAGCATTGCATATTTGTAAACCATTATCTTTTATATATCAGGTATTTAGTGAACGTGCATTTTTGATACTGTTTCCTTATCACAAGTAATCCAAATAGATTGTATTAATTGAGGTTAATAATGAAGGTGTGATAGCCATTATAGAATAGTTCACTCATAGCAATACTAAATCTACTTGACATGGGCAAATCTTTTACTTACCTCAACTGCATATATTCTTTGGCTTAACTACTTCAGTTTAATTATCATAAGTAACTTCACAAGTTACCGGTATGAAACAGAGGACCGTAAGTAACTTAGATTGCTTCTTGTTAGTTATCAGTGTTTAGGGCTCTTTTTTACTAGTGGCTAAGTAATTTGTGCTTTTGTCCCCTATTCAGCTGAACTTTTTACTTACGATAATTATATTTTTATTTATGATTATTGAATATTTTTCTCCGTGTAAATTGGAAGTTTATTTGGGGGTTCCTCAATTTTATCCAGAAGTGTATTTTCTGAAGATCTGAAAATTTCAAGTAATAAGAAACGGATATACTATTCCTGGATATTATGTGCATATGCAGAACCTGCTTGCTCATCCATTTAACCACCTTAGTCTAAAATTAGGAAATATACATTCTTACTTTGCATTCCTGCGCATTGCAACGATAATAAGATCAAAAAAAAAAAGAGCAATGCTTTCATGAGAGAGACAGTATTACCAAGATATCATCCAACCTCGGTTTAACAGACGTCAAATAACAAAAAAAAATACACACAAAGCAACAGCTGTTCCATAACCATCAAACGGTTCGGCAATCCTTGAACACTATGTAAGCAGCAACGGTACAAACTTTGTCTTAAACGCTTCTTTGAAGATCGGAAACAATTATTAGAAAAACACGCAGGTTTCGTGCAAATTCTAATCTGCGAAAATAACATTTCGGTGCCGATGATTAAGTGAGTCAGGCAAGTATAGCTCCAACGTCTATTTGTCTTGGGTAATTTAGAAGCGCTGGCCAGGCCTAGGGGACAGTTATAACTTCTTGTCGGGCTATCTGTTCGTTATAAATAATACGGATTCTTCTAAAATGCGTCATGCTGAGTATATACATTTTTTTTTGTGTGAAAATAAACATGTTAAATTTATATAAAACGTATCGGACAAGTACATGACTGTAAAACTGCTTTTCCTGTATCTAATTTCGTGTTGTATACGGGTAATGATTGTTGGTGCTAGAAATTATTGGTTAAATTTCAACATCTCATAATTCGTTTTTTACCAGAGAAAGGGTTCAAATAAAGAAACTGTTTTTATGTGAAATTTGACAAAGGTAGAGTTGTGGTCATCTTAGATACAGAAGACTACATTGATCGTATCAGTTTCCTTTTACCTTTAGGTTTATATTTCATCCTTGATTAAAAGTTAAGGATTATTGCGGAAACTAAAAATACCATATTATAATTCCCTCTTGACGGCTGATGACTTGAACAAATATTTTTGTGAAATTGGAGAGGGATATGACATCATCTGGAACATATTTGTAGCCCGTTATATCGAGACCTTTTAAGTAACCACCACCAAGAAACCACAAAAACGTTTTCCTTTACCCTAATCACACCAGAGGAGGTATACACCATTATAAAAAACTTAAAAAGCAAAACTACAAGAGACGTATGTATGTATTTAAGTAAAAGGGTGGTGTTACACTGCGACCTATAAGATCTATTGTGTCCCCTATTCTTGCTGCTTTACAGCTGGCCTTCCAGTCCTATTCCTTTTAGAAAGTGTAGGATGTCAGAGGGCCCCAGTTTAGGTAAGTCTCCCTCTTCGATTTCACATGCTCCCAGGTGAAATGCCCTCGAGTTGCACAGTGCTACGCAGTTTGAGAGGAGATGGATGGGTGTTTCATTCTGTTCCCCACAGAATCTGCATTCAGGATCTTTTACCAATCCAAGCTTACTCAGGTGCCCTTTCAGTCTACAATGGCCTGAAAGTATTCCTGTTAAAATGCGAACATTGTTCTTACTCAGGTTGATGCATTCTGTAAACCTCTTCTGGTTATAAGTTCCAGAAGAAATTTACTTTGCCTCATTCCCTGGAGATTTCCCAATAACTGGATTTTCTCTGCTCCATTTCTTTTTAATTCTTCAGTATTGTACTGCTACTTAACCCGCAGAAGGGTTCAGGCCTACAAAAGGCATTCCAGCCCCTTTTTTGCGAGGTTATCCGTTATTTCGTTTCCTTCCACTCCTGTGTGACCCGGAACCCACAGAGGGTTACTTTATTTCTTTTGCCTAGCTCATTTAGTTTCCCTAGGCATTCCCAGACCATCTTGGAGCTGATTTCATATGAGCTCATCGCCTGATGGCTGCTTGACCATCAGACATGATGATAATCTCCTGCTTCCGATAGTTCCTATCCATATTGAACTGAACACATCTTCCAATAGCGTGTATTTCCGCCTGAAATATACTTGGTATTTTCCCAGCTTTCGAAATATGTAGTTCTAGGCCCATATATTCCTATTCCAGTTCTTCTGCCGTTTTGGAGCCATCAGTATACCATTTGATGGCATTTCTATTCAAGTTCAAGATGGTGTTATAATCCCACTCGCTCCTGGTACTGTAGCTTTGTGGTGAATTCCTTCACAAAGCTAAATTTTTTTAACATATCATCCGGGGCATATTCCAGGTTTGATCACCGTCGGGAGATTGAGGCCTATGTCTAATCATTCCTTCCTTGACCATTCTTAGTGCGGTTCTTTTCGCCACGCCCTCAATTACAATGTGGAGGGGGGCAAGATCCAATATCACTTCAATAGCTGCTGTTGGGCAGGTCTCATAGCCCCGTTATGCATACACATGCTAATCTTTGCACTTTCGAGAGATTTAATTCTCGCGGTGGCCAGATTATTCTTTTGCTCCATGCTACTGATGCATAGGTGATGATTGGTCTCACTATCGCTGTATACATCCAAAGCAGTATTTTTGGGTTGCATCCCCAATTTTTCCCTGCAAAGTTTCTGCACACCATCAGAGCTCTTTTGGCCTTGTTGGTTACTTCAAGTTCATGTTTGTTCCATAGAAGTTTATTGTCTAGGGTAAGGCCTAGATATTTAACTTCCGCTCTCCAGTCTATATTTTGCCCATCCAGTTTTATGGTTCTAAGATTGGATTTTCTTTTCCTGGTAAATGCTACTAGGGTTGTCTTAGTGGGGTTAACATTAAGTCCCATCGATTGGCACCATCTTCTCGTGAAGTTCAATCCTCTTTGAACTATGTCACAGGGGTATTCTCAAATTTGCCTCTTGCGATATAGACAATATCATCAGCATACCCTTGACAAATATGCCTAGATTCGTCAGTCCGCATAAGAGTTCATCTACTATTAGGCTCCACATAAGTGGGGATGTAACTCCCCCCTGTGGGCATCCTCTGGTCGTACTAACCGAGATGGTCTTATGTCCCACCTCCGCCTCCACCGACACAAGAGACGTATACGGAATATCAATAAATTTGCTGAAATGTTTAAACGGAGAGCTATGTGAACCACTGGCAATTATATTTGATATGTGTGTGCAACAAGGAGTATTTCCTAAAGAACTCAAACTAGCAAAAGTTACTCCAATACACAAAAAGGGAAACAGAAACAAGTGTAAAAACTATCGGCCCATTAGCATACTACCATCACTGTCAAAGATTTTTGAGCAAGCAATGGCGACGAGATATCTTGAAGACAACAATTACCTGTCACCTAAGCAACATGGCTATAGGAAGGCGCGCTCAACCACTAGCGGGATATTAGAGATAGTTCGGCAGATTCACGACGTCTTCGATTCAGATGCATCGACGCAGATGACGTTTTTAGACCTGTCGAAGGCCTTCGATTTCGTGAATCATAATATCTTGCAAGAGAAGCTAGAGAGTTATGGCATTAGGGCCACTCCATTGGACCTTCTGAGATCTTACCTTGCTGGCAGGGTGCAATTAACGGACTGGAAAGATATACGATCCTCCCTCGGAGAGATTAAATCCGGCGTTCCTCAGGGCTCCATCCTGGGGCCTCTCCCTTTTCTAGTTTATGTTAACGATCTTTCAACCAATGTCGGAGCATGCGCGGTCTGCCTTTACGCGGATGACACGTCATTGCCGGTGCGTGCAGCTAATCCCTCAATGCTGCAGCAAGCCTCTGAGATAGTAGTGGAAAACGCAGAGCGATTGATAAAACAAAAACTATCACGTTTTCCACAAGGAGCGGAGAACTGTCTGGCGCAAACTTTCTGGGCATTACGATCGACAGTGGTTTAAAGTGGCACCAACATATACAGAACCTATGCCGCAAACTATCTGCTGCATTGTTTGCCGTAAGGAGAATAAAACATACTGCGAACAATGAGGCAGCGTCTATCATTCGTTCTTTCCAATCTATTCTCTCTTATGGTATAATGTTTTGGGGAATGTCGACGGAGGTGGACAGTGTATTTCTACTGCAGAAAAAAGCTATCAGAATTCTGTGTAACCTTGGATATAACTCGAGCTGCAGATCACATTTTAAGTTTTATTATATTATTATATTAATTCTTTAAATATAAACGAGAGCAAAAACTAAAATAAATCTTGCTAAACAAAAAATAATAATTGATCCTATATCTATAAAGTGCACACTTTAATACATTAACAATTATTACAAAAATAATTCCTTGAAAAAGAAAAGTTAAATTTTTCAATATAAAATGAATTACAAAATGGCAAGAAAGGGTTGTCCAAACCACAGCAATACGTATTTACTTTTCTTTAAGTTAAGTTAATGAATTGTGAATGAAGAGAAGAAAAAGAAAATGAATCATTTTTCATTTTCCCTTATTATGTAGCAGAATTATCAATCATTGCTTCTTTCCAGTTGAGGGCAGAATCAGAAGGACCGGACTCGCCGCGCCCCCTATCGGAAACCAGCGACGTCAGCGTCGAAGTCGGCAGCGCCACGCTTGGTAAACGCAGACAGCGTCCCATAGACAAACACCGGCCCCTAACAAGGTATCTACCAATCAGAAGCTCGGAATTGGACCTCAGAGCGCACATAGAATCTGCAGGTATGCTTTTAGACGATTTCTTTTTGCTTTTACGTCATGCCTAATACCTTGTTCTCCAACCGTATAGGTCATCAAGTGTACTGTGCCCGCACGTCCATATAAATTCGACCAGTTGTCGCGGTTTCCTGCACAAGAGGGGCTCGAAATTAAACGGCTGGTCTAGGAGGTGGTTCGTATTCGATAGAGTCAAAAGGACTTTGGTTTATTATTCGGATAAGAACGAGAAAAAGATCAGGGGTGGTGCTTATTTTAAGGTAAGTCCGAAAATCTTTTCCAAATATAATTTAGAAATAGAGACCGGATTATATGCAAAGTGCATATATTTTATTTTTTGCATATCTTTAATTATAGTCTATATGTAGACGTATTACACTAATTGAAATTGATTAGCGCTAATTAGTGATTGCATATATTGCATATTTAGGCATTTTTATGCATATTTTTACAAAAGTTGCATATATTGCATATTTAAGCTTTTTCTTATCCTTTCTATTAGTAAAAATTCCTAGTAATTCCTAATGTAGATCGACAACCGACAATTCTCAGAACGATAAATCTTTTACATTGGTTTCTCTAATACTGTTTTTCCAAGAACTGCACGTGTTTAATTTCGCCTAGCAGAAGGGATGTGGCAAATACGTTTTATTATTAATTCCAAATAAACGATCATCATTGAAATCGTTGAGCGAAACAGCATGTAATTGTAACACTGTGTAGGCTTTCACGGCCGGTGTAACTATAACTAACAGCTTCTTGCTGGTTTCGCCGTGTGTCAAAACTTTCGCTCGACGTTTCGCTGTTCATACTGACGCTTCGTCAGGATAACTGAACTGATTCTCCATGGTCCGATATTCTTCTTATATACGCCCTGGTGCATCCAACCGTTAGTTTCCGCTCCATTGACTGTGCGGTTCGTAGTAGGCTCTTCCACGTGTTGCTAAGGTGGCCCCTTCCTCTGTTTCTCTATTTCTATGGCTTCCCTGATGAGTCTTTTCCCATAGTTCTTGGTGGTAGTTATTACTTTTCATTCTTGAAATCCATTTTGTTCCGGTGTCGTGCATGTTGTTCTGCCACCGCTGATTGCTTCGGTCTTCTTAATCTTGCGTCCTCTCGTGTTCTTTTATTCTTATGTCGATGGCTCTTCCTGTTTGTCCGACGTATCACCGTCCGCATTGGCTGTTATCTTGTAGATACCTTCTGTGCGCCCCTTGGGTATCTTATCCTTTGCGGTCGGTAGATATGCTGGATCGACGTTGCAGTCCCGAAGCGTACTTGTACGTTACGTTTCTTCAAAATTCGGCCTACTTTTCGGTGACTCCTGCTATGTAAGGTAAACACGCCATCCCTCTTCGTGGTTCTGTAGTTGTCTCGAGTGTCGTCTTCTTCTTAGTGGCTCTCCTTATGTCGACGTCAGTGTAACCATTCTTCTTTAGTGCTTTTTCAAATGTATCTTTTCACTGGTAGAGATGTTGTTCGTCACTGATGGTTTCGGCCTCTGGATAGCAATGTTTGTTTAATGTCTTCTTCTGCATCGGATGATGGTGAGATCTTGCATGCATATATCTATCAGTGTACGTCTTCTTTCTAAATACTGGTGTGTAGCATCCCTGTTTTGTTTTCTTAACCATAACATCCAGGAAAGGGAGTTTTCCATTTTGTTCTTTTCCATGGTAAACTTGATGCTGGGTGCTGTGAGTTATGTGTTCCAAGAACTGTTGTAGTTTTTCTTCTCCGTGTTGCCATATTACAAAAGTATCGTCGACATATCGCAGCCAACACTTAGGTTTCATATCGCTGGAACTTAGGACTTCTTCTTCAAATGCTTCCATAAACAAGTTGGCTATTACTGGTGATAAAGGGCTTCCCATTGCTGTTCCGTTCTTCTGCTCGTAGTATTTTCCTTGATACAAAAAGTATGTCGTGGATAAGCACAGTTTCACTAATTCAATGATGTCTTCTTGTAGTCCAAGTTCTGGAAGTAAGGTCAGTGCGTCCTCCGTGGGTATGTTAGTGAATAGCGATATAATGTCGAAACTTACTAAAATGTCTGTAGGTTCAGCGATCCGCATGTGTGCAGCAATCTATATGTCAATGTGTAGTATCAACTTCACGAAACTCAGAACAAGAAGAATATAATACGGATCTGTGTAACGCATTAATTTCGTCTAACATACCATTAGCAAGATTAAACAATGTTAATTTGAAATCATTTCTGCAAAAATATTGGAAACATAATATACCTGACCGAAAGTACCTTACGAATCAAACATCTTGTTACCAGCAAACAATAGCAGAAATTCAACAATTGGTAGGGAATAATTTTATTTATATCATGGTAGATGAAAGTACGGATAAGTGTGGCCGTTATATTGCCCATTTGTTAATAGGAATTTTTCATGAAGATATTGTAGGTAAATCATATTTAATTTATTGTAAAGAACTTCAAAATACAAATAATGTGACAATTGCCCAATTCGTTCAAGAAGGTTTATCAAATTTCTTCTTACCTTGAAGTATATCTTGTGAAAAAAATTTGACTAATGTTGTCCGACGCTGCACCATACATGATAAAAGCCGCGCAAAATTTAAATTTTTTTATAGTAACATTATTCATACCACTTGTTTAGCTCATGGGTTCAATCGTGTAGTCGAAGACATTAGGAATCAATGCCTTTTGATTAATGATTTAATTAGCAATGTCAAAAAAGTATTTTTCAAAGCACCTTTACGAATCCAATTTTATAAGGAGCGACTTCCCGGTGTTAAGTTGCCTCCTGAACCGATTATTACGAGATGGGGTACATGGTTAGAGGTTGCAATTTTTTTCGCCGATAATTTTGAAGTAATAAAAGATTTAATTGTTGAAATCACTGCTGACTGCATTGCTCTAGAAAACTGTAAAATGATAGTAACATCAACAGAATTGCTACAAAACCTTTTGTATATTAAGTCAAATTATAGCTTTGTTTCAAGTTCCATTCGTAAACTAGAAACGCAAGGGATGTCGCACTCGGAATCAGTCGAAATAGTAGTTTGATATGCTATGTATAAGAAGGTTAAGGGTACAATAGGTAATTCTATATACGATAAATTTAAAAAAGTGATAGATAAAAATGCGGGGTATTTGAAATTGAAGAAAGTTAAGAAAATTTTGGAAGGTGAAACAGTAAACGATTTCGACTTTAATTTTAGTTTAGAATGTATTGCAAAGTTAAAAAATGCACCAATTACATCTGTGAATGTTAAGAGAAGCTTTTCTATTTCGTAACATATGTATTATGATAGAAGACAAAACTTTCTTTTACACAATTTTGAAAAACATTTAATTATAAATTGTTTTAGAAATATGTTGTGAAAAAATTTTGTACAATAAAGTTAATGTTTAAATTTCTGCTCTTATTTATTTTACGTAAAAATTTTGCATATTGTCGCAATTTTTTTGCATATATGCCCCCAGGTTTATGCACATTTTGTCAAAAATCGATGCATATATATTGCTATGATATTTAAGGTATGGAATCTATTTTTAAAGGAATTCACAACAAGGTTCTAGACTAAAGGAACAAGTAATTCAAAAGTGAGGCGTGTACTCAGTTGCCTACTCTACAGGCGAATTATGAATTTGTTAAAGATAGTTATTTAAATTGAATAATATTAGCATTAGGTGCTAAATATTGCTTTATTGTAATGTAAACTTTATTTTATATGTTAATTCAAACTGACCTGGTATCTTTTTATGTTCGTTATATTTTGCTCGGAGAGATTTTTCAATCTCCGGGGTGTTTTGAGTTCAACGTTTGGCGTATTCCCCTCAATCTATAGAAAATAACGGTATTTTAATGTCGGTTAGCTTTATCTTTCAAAATTCAGGTTGGTCGACCTGTGTGATAACAATCGAAGGCTGTTGACCGTTGAATATGATTTGAATTCTCATTCTGTTGGTGGCTACCAGACACGACGGTTGTCTTAATCTTCCTATAACGTTTTTGCCACAATTTAAAAAAAAAATTATCAAAGTTCCAAGAAGTTTTACCTAAAAAAAAAAGTATCGATACAAATCCTGTTTATTAAATCCTTATCGAATACCTGAATTTGCCAAGAAAATATCCTATAAATATCCTACGAAGACTTCCCGACCAGATAGCCTTTTCCATGCCTTTAACCGAGACCGGAGGCCCATCTAACTGAACCACCTTCTCCAGCACCAGCGTCGTGTCCTTTCAAGTTAGTATCTCCTTAGAATCACGTCACCTAAAACAGAACGGAATTAATTCAGTTCCCTTTCAAATTTAATCAGAAACTTATATTTTTGTGTAATTTATTTTCACCATACGATAATTTGGGGGTTAGTTTATAAGAACCGCCATTTAGTTTAGTATTTTAGTAAAGTTTGTATGTAAGGGTTGTATAAAAATATATCACCGAATTTGATATTGATAAAATAGCTATCTTTAACAAATAACGTATAATAATAGATTATCGTTTGCTATAAAAAATTTTAGTATTTGCCGTTTACAGATAGATGGCGCCGTTATTTATTTGATATTTAATGTATTATATGACGTTTCCATAACCTCATTAGGTTTAAAATGCCAGGAGCGTTTGAAGACGTGTTTTTGTATTAAAGATTGTCTTATATAGTATTTTCTGATTCCATTTTACGTACCTTTGTGATCATTTAGAGTCTCATTTGATAAGGAAACATAGCATTTGGGGTAAATAAATAAAGATTTAAGCTTGTTTTGGTTTGAAACGTTGTTTTTTATTTGTACAGTTAGTGTTTTACATCGATTTTCGATAATTACTTATTTCAAATTTTAATAAACCGAGAAGGGGCTTTGAAGGTGCGCCCGTTAGGTGAGAAAACTGCCTATTCGTTAATAAGCGTCCGGAGTGCGATTTTGACAGACGATCTGGTCCCCTTTGAAGCGTCCCGTGCCACCTAGCAGGTTGGAAGTCACTTTCCACAGTTTTCTTGCACTTACTGAGAGAGGTCGCTGGGTGTATTGAAACCACTAATTTATTTAATTGGATTTTTATTAAAAAAAAAAAAAAATAAAATCGTAAACGAACAAGCTAAATAAAAATAATATAAATTTGAATAATATTAAATTAGTATTGGACTATAAAAAACACAATTTAAAAATCCCGGGCATTGTGCTCTGAAAAACAGAGCAATATATACGCATATATTCCAGTTTTTCTTTGCATATAATCCGGTCTCTAACAATCAAACATCTTTGCCTCAATAGCTTACACACTTATCTCCCTTCCAGGCAATCGAAGAAGTCTACTTGGATCACTCGAACTCGGTCAAATCACCAAATCCCCACCTAACTTTCATCGTGAAAACACACGAAAGAACGTACAATCTCATGGCGCCATCTCCCGAGGCAATGAGGATATGGATCGACGTGATCTTCACCGGGCAGAGGGGTATCAGGAATTCGAGCCTGGCACTTGATTTATGGGGGTTCAGATCTCAGTCGTGGGAGCAGTATTTTGTTACGTTCGTCTTCAGATCGATTTATCCACGTTGGGTACCAATTTTGCCCCGCTAGATCTTGACATTGAACGCCGAACTACCACCTGAAAGTGTCATCTATTTGTGTTCACATTATGATCTACTTAAATATTGTTTCTAAGTTTAATCTTGGGATAGCGGGTTTTTGTATATTTTTTTTTTACGAATAATATCCCGTGAGATAGGCCTAAGATTAATAAATAATATAATAATTAATTATCTCTACCGATTTTTAAGATTCGAAACAAGTGATAACGAAGTGAACCAGTGCCTTCTCAGAGAGACTGCAGCTACATATATATATATAAATTTTTTTCGCGCTAGTTTTTTTTTTCTCTATAGTGGCGTAAGATTAGTTCTTTAGGTCGAATTTTCTATTTTTTAAGGTTATGTGTACGATGCTGTGTACTTTATATCAAATCTGTGGATGAGGAAAAATGTTTCGATGTAATTTTAAGACTGTTTTATCAAATATTAATGAGTTTGTTTGTATGTTGTACGTAAGTGAGACATGTGTATGTAATTTTGAGAATATTTTTACATAAATATCATCGATAGTAAAGAAAAAAAGGCAAAACATATTTTTTTTGTTCACGATATATAAATAAACGAAATGATTATAGTGTGTCGTTTGTTTTATTTTTGTTTTGTTTGTTTTATTTTAAAATAAAAAACATGCTGCAAACTTCTCCTAGACCCCTCACCACAAACTGCACTAAACTGGACGTACGTTTCGATAGCAAAGCTATCATCATCAGGGGGTTACAAATACAAATTGAAAATATAATGAAGTTTTGAAACATAAAGCAGGTAAGTTCTAAATATAGCTCCTGGAATTTGAAGCTGTTAATTAAAATGAAATTTATTGTAGGAAAGTTTTAAATAAATAGTAAATATTATAATATTTCTTCAAATTAATATATTTTATTATTGTGAATATTAATTTTGCACCCATTCCTGTGACAGTTGAAATTGATACACACCAATAATTTTATATTTACATGACATATTTTTCACTGTAGTTTATTTTTTATTTTTAATCAATGATTATAGATATAAATAAATTAGAATGAAAAAAAAACACTATTTGCATTTGAAAAGAAACTTTTTATTTTATTAATATTTTATTAATTCACCAAAATATTATTGAAAATAAAACTAATAAAGATTGGTTAACGGAAGCTTTTCTTATTATTTTAGAAGATTCGAGATAAGATTTTCGCGACTCGAGGTACTATGGATAGATAATTTGTACCCCCTTGGCAAAATTTAAATTTCCCACAATTATTCTTAGTAACAACAATTGAAACACGAAATTACCAATGGTTTTGTATTGGATTACTAGTTATTTTGATGTCTTTCTGTTGAAGTTACTAAAAATAATTGTGGGAAACTTAAATTTTGCCAAAGGAGAAGCAGACTAAGAGCCGTTTTACACGTACGAGAATTTTTACATAAATCATAACAAAAATTATCTCGAAAATTTTGGTGAGAATTTTCCTAAGAAATTTTGTTGCGACACTTTCAGGTCATTTTGCACAGGAATAAGTTTTAACCGGAATATTCACGATATTTGTTGTTATAAGAGGGCGCATTTGTTAAATCAAATTGTTATTTAATTATGGTTATCATAGAAATCCTAAATAAATAGCAGTTAACCAATAAATCAGCAAAATATGGATCATAATTGTTTAGATTTAGGTTACAACTTAGAAGAGCAAATGGAAGAAATCTTATTTCTGTGTAAAACGATCTGAAAGTGTCGCGACAAAAATTCTTATTTGCGTAAGAATTCTCGTACGTGTAAAAGGGCTCTAACAAACCAGTAACAGGGTTTGAAAGTGTGTTATAATATATTATTGTATGATACATTCAGTGGACTGCTTGATTTTATCGTAAAATAACAAATAAAATATTCTTAAAGAATGCTAATGTTGAGAGCGATTGAATACTGGCGTACAAAAAAGTAATAATAAGAAATACATTAGAAATATATTTTTTCCACTATTTAGTTGTCTAGCTATTTATCTTGATTAGATTCTTGATATTACCCCACTTAGTCATTTAAATTAAGGAAATGTTATAAACGTAAATAAATAACGCAATGCATTACAAAATGGTATAAACCTTTTTTTATAACTTTTCAACCTTCGTTTATGCTAATAACAATGTGTCTGTGTAAAAATGCAACCTTTTTATTGCATATATTAATAAGTATTATCATTGTTTAAATATATCTAGTTAATCAACGTAATGCATTTTCGGAAAAATAAAGTATTGCTCAGGGAAGTGGTGCACTCTATCGGTGAATGTAAATTGATTCAAAACGCGATAAATATAACAGATATCTCGGTCAGAGTGAGAGACAGATTTCTGTGTTTTATCCATCTGCGGAAACGACGGAATCCGTATCGGTGATTTACTGGCATTGGCGAATTGTGTGGGCTGAAGAAAAGGGAGGGTGGATGCATGTGACGCTGTGATGACGCACCTCGCGATAATTCTCGTGTTTGTTTACATTAGAAGATTAGAATTCTGAGGTATTCTGTTATAAATATAAAGAAATTGAAAATATATTGCAAGGCACGTTCTTGTTGACAAAACATTAATTGAACAATTTTCAAAATTGAGGTTTTTTCTTTTAAGAATAAAATATTTAAACTTAAAACAAAAATCACTGAAAAGAGAAAAGTTAAATCTAAAAGGACGAAAATTTGCCGAGAAAAAAAAGACATAAATCTACTTCTCCATTTTTATTTTCTTAGTTTTTAAATTAATAAGTTGTTTTGTTAACTTAATTTATTTATATTTATGATTATATAATAATCAGAAAATGTTTGTTTTATTAAGAAGAATAAGTATTTAGTTTGATAATATATAATCTGTAGTTTATATTTAAAATTTTAATAAAACCCGGGTTTTTCGTTCGAACGTATATACGAAAACCTTCTTCTCCTCCTCTCTCCTATTGCTGCTCCTATTCGCTTCTCCCGTGTATAGCGGTACTGTCGCTAACTTCAACTGGCGTAAAGGCGGGAAATTTATATAGTTTTTATTATATTTACAAAACATTTTTTACTTGGTTTACTTATGTTTACTATTACATAATAATAGAAATTCGTTTTTTATATAATGATAAAAATATGTAGTTTGGGGGTACAAATCGCTATTTATTTTTACATATATGCACCATTTTACTTATTAAAAACACCATACATGATGACACATTCGCGCTCTTTCTCTTGAGCGGCTGAAAAGTTACGAGGTAACCTCTGGGGGCAACATCCGTATATACAAGGTTACATCGTAACTTTTCAGCCAATCAAGAGAAAGAGCGCGAACGCGTCATCATGTATGCTGTTTTTAATAGCTTTGTTTGTTTGTGTGCTTGGAGCAGTATCTACTGACGTCATCAGAGTAACTTGAGAGCGTCTCAGAGTTGGATTTAAAGATGGTACAAACAAACGCGCTCGATTGCAATATAACCTTAATTTTATTATTTACTATTGTCAAATTGTCACAGCTATTATGAATAGGAAAAGTAAAAGTAATTTTTCAAACTAATGAATCGTAAACTACAATAAAAATGCATCATATACTAATATTTATGTACCTACCAAGTGAAGTTTTTAAAGATAATGATCGTTCTTTACATCAATCACATTGGTATCATTATATTATCCATATCGTGCATATTTGATGCAGGTATAAATCGGATTACATTTACAAACGACAGTTTACAACACGGTGTTAGTGCGATTAGGTTATGTTGCACAAATTGCTCGTAATTGCTCGGACGTCGGATCGCGAGCAGAAAGAGGAACCTCTTTGTGATCTGGATTTGCTTGCTCTAAACAAACAAACACGCACAAATCACGCTTTAAAATACAAACAAACGCGTAAAATTCCATGGATCTGCTTAGATCAGACAAACAAACAAACCTAATAAGTAACGTGGTGCATATATGTAAATATAAATGGCAATTTGTACTCCCAAACTACATGTTTATTTTTATAATGAAAAACGAATTTCTACTATTATAGTAAACATAAGTAAATCAAATAAAAAATATTATATAAATATAACACAAAACTTAGAACTACACACATATATAGAGCATAACATTAAATTAGAAACTAAAGACAGTAAAGTAAAATGGTAAAAAAATAACGATTATATATTATCAAACTAAATATTTATTCTTCCTAATAAAACAAACATTTCAATGTAAACACGAGAATTATCGCGTGGCGCGTCATCACAGCGTCATCGCCTATCCACCCTCTCCTTTCCCCGGGCCTCACCTACAATCTGCCTATAACTTACGAGGTAACTATTGCAATTAAATAATATTTTACCGACACGTAAGAGAGCCATCTTGTATGTAGTAGTCTAACTATAAAGTTTATATTTAAATCGAGACGGACATCAATGGCGTGCTGCCATCTACCGCTTTTGTCCAAAATGTTCAAAAATCCGTTAACTATTTTGTCTATAAGGTTGGCTAACTAGTATGTATATAAACAATGGTGTTATCATTACTGTTGTAAATATTCGGATGATTTCAATAATCGGAATATCGGAATCGGAAGGCTATGATATTCGAAATAATATTCCGATTCCATATTTCACCCGACATACTTGTTGCAGATATTCGGATGATTCAATAAAACCGAATCGAAATAATATTGGAGATGTGATATCTGAAAAAAAAAGGTCTGCCTTTTCAATAGACATCTTAGGAGTAAAAAAAAGAAAAGGTTGTCTAATATATATAGACATCGTGGGAGGAGTAATACAACAAAAAAAATCAGAATCATCTGATTCCGAATCGGAATCTTCCGAATATTTCAATAATCGGAATCAACGAATATTTTAATTCGGAAACTGGACACTACTAATTATCGTAACCTACTGACAGACGAGTTATGCAACTTTACTAGCACAGCTGCATTGTGGTCAGCATAGATAAAGGAGCTTTAACAAAAGAATAGTGCTATTCATAAGTATAATGATAACAAAAGCGCTAAAATAATCATTTCCGTTCGATTAGGTACTGCTCTTTCTCCTCAAACTATTGCTAACATAATTCAACATAATATCTTTTTTGCGAATAGGGAATACGCGTTTGTTTCGAGTTTGATCAAAGAAAAAGTATGCTGTCGAATAAACGCATCAGCGTTGTTGGAAATTGCGACAGAAATACTGGAGCGTGTGATTCTGTAATAATTACAATTCCTATATTGAATTGAAAAGGCTTGTTTTGCCATTTATTACAGTGAAATAAAATTAAGAGTACAAAACTTCATGCTACAGTTTTCTGTGCACCCTTAATTACCGCTGAAATTAGTATAAACTTAAGTTGCCACATGTAAAGTGTGGTAGTAAAAGTATATCCAGATAGAATATATCGCCCAAGATCGTTGCTATGTATAACTTTTCCGACAATTTACACAAAATCTTTTTTATATATGGGCATATATATAAACAAAAGTGCTTCCTTCAGAACAGCTTCAGAGTGTATTGGGAACTGATGGGTTAAATGTCAAGATTGAACGAATGATATGATTGATTCTCTTCTTTATATACATTCAGTGACATTTTGGCATTAGGAATGATTATATTTGCAGCAAGCTATGGTAACGCAGGCAATCAAATTTAAATTTTCCACAATTACTTTGACATGCCTTTGACAGAGGTAGCCGATCACCACTTCTCTTTATCCGAGGCAGTATGACAGCTGCACGTTATATTGATGGTAATGTCCTACAATCCACTTTACTACCTTATCTAGATGGCCGTCCACACGTCCTTTTTTTTCAGCAAGACAATGTTTTGCCGTGGCCACTTCGTTCACAGCATTTAAACCCCATTGAACATGTGTGGGATATCATGAGCAGAAGGCTGTCCACTTTACACCATCCTACACAGACTCTGGCACAATTAATCCACGATGTTCAAGTTGCTTGGAACGAGGTGCACAAACAGATATCTACCATTTCATTTTGTCGATACCTAGACGTGTACAGTTATTATTATTATTATTATTATTTTGTATTACACGCTAATAAAATTTCTTGCAAATGTTATCGTTTCACGTTTAATGTAAAACATTGCCGAAAAATCAAGTTGAACAATTATTCCTTCTTGGTGTAACACTTCTAATGTCACTAATTGTAAATAAGTGTATATCCATATAATCAATCAAGAAAGTACTCATCAACCTTCTATTGTCAATTGATGATTTCCTGCAAGACTCTCAAGTGCTTAATAGATAACATTGGAAGCATTAAACATAATAAATATTGATCAACATTCCTTAATTATTATTACAACCCAAATTATATTAAATAAATATTGATAAATCTATCTTGATATCGGGAAAAGATTCGATACCAGATCTTAAAATGATAGCACAAACATAATTATCCAAAAACATCTACCCGAAAGAAAAAAATATTTTGCTATATGGAAACATGAAGCTCGTATGTTTTTTTTTTTTAGATAGCAACTAGTCAATAAGTTTGTTCGCGTCGCATGAACTATTTGCACTATTATGCACTTTTGCATACAAAAGTGTATAATAGTGCAAATAGTTCATGCGACGCGAACAAACTTAATATTACATTTCCATCTCTAACGTAGAATTTTTTATTTTTGTTCCCGGTTTTCAAAGAGTGTACAACTTTTTTATTTATATTCTTATAGCATTATACTAATTGAAAAAATTCTAGTGCGGCGACAAAAAAGAAGAGAATAATACATACACAAAAATTGAACTGTACAAATTATCATGATTAGAACCGTAGAACGCGCACTAATCCTTTTCATTAGTATTATTCTGTAAACTTCTGTCATCTACATAACACAGGCGACATATATGGTAATCATACACAAAGCTGATAATATTATCCAAAAACAAGGAAAACAAAATTGGCCTTAAAACGAATCCTTGAAGCACCCTTGATGGGGCATGGAATCGGGCATAAGCGTCAACCTAACCGTTTTTATAAATGGTATTCTCTTGCACCCAAAAACATGGAAAAGAATTCAGATAATTAATTAATAATTGATTATTGACGCAATTGAAAGCTTTCGGCAAATCACAGATCTATGTTATATCTATTCTATGTTATTTATTATAGTACTGGGCATGTTTGGTAAAGCAGCAATTGTTGAATATCGGACTCTATCAAATCCATGTTGTGATTGAGACAACAAAATAATTCTATCTTAAAAAACTTTTGCTTCTATTTAAGCTTGTATATTTAAACAATTTAGGAAAAAGATTAAGCTGTAAATATTGCCCTATTAATTAATAAATTGATAAATATATAACCTTAACAGAAATAGTTTTCAGTAAAGCTATAGGTAATAAACCATCCGTAAAGAAAGCATAAACTAAATGTGTAAATATGTTTCAGTAAATAAAAAAATATAGTCTTTGAAATAATAATATTTTTTTATAAAACACAATAATTTTAATTGAAAAAATATTACTTGTGTGTTAATTTATTTAAGAAATTATTTTTTAACTTGTCAATATATTTATAACGTATAAATAATAATTTGATATCTTTTAAAAAAATCATTTAAAATAAGTTATTCATATTTTATACCTTATCTGCTATTTGGCTAAGTTTAGAACCAATTATAGTCAGAAGATTTAACCACTTTTATATTTTTATTTACATCTTTATATCTAGTCTCTAACCTGACATTGTTTTACTTTTAAGCAACAAGCCGGTAGCTTATTAATAAAGAGATTGTGTGAGATGAAGTCCTTTATAATCATTTCTTATTCAAACATAAACTCATATCTAGTCTTCAACGATTTAAAATAAAACCATTTTTCGGACATACATGTTTTGTGTCTTCATTCGAGATATGGTATCAATTATCATCTGCAGGAAAATGATCATCATTATCAATGTTTTTTTAAAATATAATTTTGGTCGCATTTATTGTTTTTAATGTTTCCGATATTATCTAAGTAGGTACTTGAGAGTATTTTGCAGGAAGCATCCGATTGTTGTACCGATTAATGTACTGTGCGCTTTATTAATTAATTGGAGGGGTATATAAAGAAGGAAAAATAAAAAAATATTATCAATTCGTTGTTGATATTTAACCAAGAAATAGCAGTTATAGAAAGCACACTACAATGGCAGGTAAGTTTATGCAATTTTTTGTATAAATCTAGTGTGTGCATAAGTTTTGAAGTTTATTAGTACATGATTTTGTGACTTCTTACATTTAAAAATTTTGATTTCATCATTGTCAAAAGATTATGCTTTGATTGTGGTAGAGGGCATGGCAAAAAGAATCACACCAGAATGATCAAGGAAGGAACGATTAGGCATAGGCCTTAATCTCCTGACGGTGATCAAACCTGGAACATCCCAGGATGATAAAAAGAACCAGCTTTGTGAAAGAATTCACCACAAAGCTTAGTAACAAGAGCCACCATCTTGTAGTTGAATAGAAATGCCATCAAATAGTACACCGATGACTCCAAAACGGTAGAGGAAATTTGAATAAGAATATATGGGCCTAGAATCAACTACTCCAAAAGATTGGGGATACACCCAAATATTTTCCAGGCGGAAATATGCGCCATTGAAAGATCCGTTCAATATTGATAGAAATTATCGAAAGCAGGAGATTATCATCATGTCTAGTAGTCAAGTAGCCATCAAGGCGCTGAGCTCACATGAAATCAGTTCCAAGATGGTCTGGGAATGCTTAGGTAAATTAAACGAGCTAGGCAAAATGAATAAAGTAACCCTCCTGTGGGTTCCGGGTCACACAGCAGTGAAAGGAAAGGAGATAACAGGTAATCTTGCTTTAAAAAAAGGCACTAGAATACCTTTTGTAGGGCCTGAACCCTTTTGCGGGCTAAGTAGGAGTACAATACTGAAGAAAATGCATTACATAGACAGGAACCATTCCAGTTGTAACAGAGTTCACTTCAAATGTCTTACCCAATGATAGAAATCAATAGATGCAGATTATTCCAAATATTATTTTAAATAAATACAAATATAGTTTTGTCAGGGCACATATGTGCAACTTAAGTTTCTGTTGCTAAACAAATTTTTCTCACCAGGATATGATTTCAGGTGTCAAGGGTGTAATTGGTTTAATACTAGGATTGTCGTTAATGTTCGTTGTGTCTGCTCAAGTCGTACCAAGTGGATGCAGCAACGCAGCGGTTCTTTGTGCGATGGGAGTGGAGGAAGTTTCCATGATTCCTCATGATTCGGACTGCGGACAATTCTGCATGTGCGATCTGAATGGACAAATTTTTGTCATGCCATGTTATCCCGGGACGCACTTCAACGCACAACTGGGCGTATGCGATCTGCCAGAGAAAGCTGGATGTCTTTGTAACTACAAGATGCTCTGATAATAATGAATAACCTGTCATGAAATACAATTTGTGTTGAGAAATAAAACGCAGTTTCTATAATATATTTCATTATTTTATTTGGGTGTATTATTATTATCCTTAAAGAAAGTTTGCAACGAAAACTATTTCCGTTTGAAATCTGTTTCTAGGACTTTCTAATACAAGTATTACACATTATTAGGGTGGGGCATTTTTTATTTTTCCTTCAAACATTAACCTTCAAAATTGAATTTATTTTTATTTATTTATTTATTCATTTAATAAATTTGAACAGAATATCTACAGAAACAAAAAATTAAAATACATTATTAAAACATAACAAAAAATTCCTTAGGCGTAAGATTTGCAACATATATTTGTAACTTACACGAAACGTTTTTCTTAATGTTTACTTGTAACATTTAGGAAATGTATCTTGTGTAACCTAAGTAACATCGTTATAAGTAGCTGCGCGTTGCGCATACACAAACACGGCAAATTTTGAGGGCACCGGGCACCGCTAGCACGAGTAGAGTTTGCGTATGCTGGTCGTTGTAGCCAGATCAGGCTTAGATGTGGCTAAGTGGCAAACTTATGCTTTTTCTAATTAACATAATGGCAGAAACACCTGAAGCTAAGAATTCGGTAAGTATATTAGGTATATACTTAGTTCAATTATGACTCATATAAAATTTCTCTCAACTACTCGATACACATAACCTCAACTCACAATTTGCAGGGAAAATAATTTGTTAGCGAACTTAATTCAGACCAATAGTGTAGTAGTATCAAATCATGTTAAAAAAGAAACTTTTATAACTTATTAATACCTTATTAACCTTTTAACATTTTTAGCTGCTGTAATAAAAAAATACCTACTCATGGTTGTTGGAGGTCATTTTTGAGTATACCATAAAGATATGGGTTTAAACTAGCTGATTTGCAGTATACTAGATGGTGCTGTAAGGCAACATAAGTTGTAACAAAAAAATCAATAAAGACTTTTTAATACAATTCAATTTCCGTTTGTATAACCTACAATACACTACTACTTACAATTCTGTACCGCAGAGGTAAAATGTTATAAGTCCATTTTTGCCCATTATGAAGTGTTTACGATTTTCTTAATCTGCAATTACAGAAAATGGTATACTAAAACTTCATAATGGGCAAAAATGGGTTTACAACACTTTAACGCTTCTATAGTACAAAAATGTTTCAAATGATTACGTTTATAAAACGTTTCTTAAAATGTTAACAGTTACGTTTCTAAAACGTATTCAAACGCAACGTTTCTTTGAGACGCTTCTGAGGGCGGACATGTTGCAGGTTCTGTACGGCAAACAAAAGCGTTTCTGCACGTTACATTCGAAGTTTCAATAATGTTACATCTCTGAAACATTTCTGTTACCGAATTTTGTTTAGTGGGTAAGCATAAACCTAACAGTTTGTTTAAATTCTTAATTTATTTTACAAATGGTATTCTCTTGCACCGAAAAGAAAATTTGAAAAGAATTCAGATAATTAATTAGTAATTGATTATTGACGCAATTGAAAGCTTTCGGCAAATCACAGATCTATGTTATCTATTCTATGTTATTTATTATAGTACTGGGCATGTTTGGTAAAGCAAAAATTGTTGAATTTCGTACTCTACCAAATCCATGTTGTGATTGAGACAACAAAATAATTCTTTCTTAAAAAACTACTGCTTCTATTTAAGTTTGTATATTCAAGCAATTTAGGAAAAGATCAGGCTATAGATGTTGGCCTATCCCCTTTCTTATAAATATATAGCCTTAACAGAAATAGTTTTCAGTAAAGCTAGTAATAAACCATCTGTAAAGAAAGCCTTAACTCAGTGTGTAAATATGTTTCAGTAGGTAAATAAGAAATGTATTCTTGAAATAATAATAATTTTTAATAAAACGCAATAATTTTAATTGAAAAAATATTACTTGTGATGTGTTAATTTATTTAAGAAAATATTTTTTAATTTGTCAATATATTTATAACGTATAAATGATAATTTGACATCTTTTAAATATTTAATTTAAAATAAGTGATTCATATTTTATACCTTATCAGCTATTTTGGCTAAGTTCTGAAACAATTATAGTCCGAATATGATTTAACCACTTTTATATTTTTATTTACATCTTTATATCTAGTCTCTAACCTGACAATGTTTTAATTTGAAGCAATAAGCCGCTAGCTTGTTAATAAAGAGATTGTGTGAGATGAAATCCTTTATAATCATTTTCCTATCCAAATATGAACTCATATCTAGTCTTCAACGATGTAAAATAAAACCATTTTTCGGACATATAGATACATACATGTTTTGTCTTCATTCGAGATATGGTATCAATTATCATCTGCAGGAATGATCATTTATCAACGTTTTTTTTTAAATATAATTTTGGTCGCATTTATTGTTTTTAATGTTTCCGATATTATCTAAATGGGTACTTGAGAGTCTTTTGCAGGAACCATCCGATTGTTGTACCGATTAATGTGCTGTGCACTTTGGTAATTGATTGGAGGGGTATATAAAGAAGGAAAAATAAAAAAATATTATCAATTCGTTGTTGATATTTAACCAAGAAATAGCAGTTATAGAAAGCACACTACAATGGCAGGTAAGTTTATGCAATTTTTTGTATAAATCTAGTGTGTGCATAAGTTTTGAAGTTTACCTACCTTTAGTACATGGTCGTGACTTCTTACATTTAAATTTTTTGATTTTATCATTGTCAAAAGATTATGCTTTGATTGTGGTAGAGGGTATGGCAAAAAGAATGATCAAGGAAGGAACGATTAGACATAGGCCTCAATCTCCTGGCGGTGATCAAACCTGGAACATACCCCAGGATGACATGTCAAAAAGAACCAGCTTTGTGAAAGAATTCACCACCACAAAGCTTAGTAACAAGAGCCACCATCTTGTAATTGAATAGAAATGCCATCAAATAGTACACCGATGACTCCAAAACGGTAGAGGAAATTGGAATAGGAATATATGGGCCTAGAAGCAAGTACTTCGAAAGCTTGGGGAAATACCAAAGTATTTTCCAGGCGGAAATACGCGCCATTGAAAGATCCGTTCAATATTGATATAAATATATAAATTAAACGAGCTAGGCAAAATGAATAAAGTAACCCTCCTGTGGATTCCGGGTCACACAGCAGTGAAAGGAAAGGAGATAACGGGTAATCTTGCTTTAAGAAAAGGCACTAGAATATTTTTTCTAGTGCCTGAACCCTTTTGCGGGCTAAGTAGGAGTACAATACTGAAGAAAATGCATTACATAGGCAGGAACCATTCCAGTTGTAATAGAGTTCACTTCAAATGTCTTACCCAATGATAGAAATCAATAGATGCAGATTATTCCAAATATTATTTTAAACAAATACAAATATAGTTTTGTCAGGCAACATACGTGCAACTTAAGTTTCTGTTGCTAAACAAATTTTTCTCACCAGTATATGATTTCAGGTGTCAAGGGTGTAATTGGTTTACTACTAATAGGATTGTCGTTAATGTTCGTTGTCTCTGCTCAAGTCGTGCCAGATGGATGCAGCAACGCAGCGGCTCTTTGTGCGATGGCAATGGAGGAAGTTATCATGCTTCCTCATAATTCGGACTGCGGACGATTCTGCCATTGCATCGTTCAGTCAGGAGAAATTTTTGAAATGCCATGTCCGCCTGGGTTTCACTTCAACGCACAACTGGAGGTATGCGATTGGCCAGAGTCCGCTGGATGTCTTTGTAACTACAAGATACTCTGATAATAATGAATAACCTGTCATGAAATACAATTTCTGTTGAGGAATAAAACGCAGTTTCTATAATATGTTTCATTATTTTATTTGGGTGTATTATTATTATCCTTAAAGTTTGCAACGAAAAATTTGAAAACTATTTCCGTTTGAAATCTGTTTCTAGGACTTTCTAATAGAAGTATTACACATTATTAGGGTGGATCAGTGTAACCTTCAAAATTGAATTTATTTTTATTTATTTATTTATTCATTTAATAAATTTGAACAGAATATCTACAGAAACAAAAAATTAAAATACATTATTAAAACATAACAAAAAATATCATATACCTACTAATTTAAGATTAAGACAAAGATATTAATTTCTGTATTTTGTCTAATGGTGTTATCTTTTATAATAATGTTATAATTTGCCGTATAGTGTTTATCGGTAAAGAAACCTTGAATCGAATTTTATTGTTTTCTTTTATTAAAATCAAAATAGGACGGTTTACAAAAATTGAAAGTAATGTTTTCAACACTTCTAATAAATAAAAATTAAAAATGTATCATAAGTAAACACGCATTATCGATTATAAAACATAAGAAAAAGTGCATCGTGAGGTGCTACCTTTGGTGGTAACATTCGGCATTACCAAGGAATTCGAATAGGTTACTCAATTGGTAACGCTGTAAAAACGTCACATCCAGAAATGGCAAAGAACAGAAAACATAATATACTTCGGACCAGAGATTAGGTACACTTTCTGACTAATAAGACAACAATTAACACTAATAATGCGATAAATAAATGTACAAGTGTGTTTGGGTTTTATAAAGATGTCTATTGCGGTATGTATCAAAGAATTCAATCAAAAAGAATAAGAGAGAGAGAGACAGATACGTACGGTGTTTGTTTGCGCTATTGTAAAAATCATAACCTGCTTGATGATTTTGAGTTTGCTTTATACGTCCTGTAGAATCATTCAAATTTACATTGAATTGAATTTTACACCAGATTTTGGTAAGTAGCGACATCTGCATGACGTTTGAGAACATAAGAACTACTTTCTTCACACGTCAAAGTGATAGTAATGGAGGACACAGCTGATGACAACCTGATTTATATCAAAACTAAATAATACAGAACTAACTAATTATAGGTATAACTGAAATAACTAATAAAATGTGAAGTATAACTTTAAAAAACTTTAATAGTTTTTTAACGAAGCAAACAGGTTATTCAGAATAATTTTGAGAAATTTTAATTTTTTGGTACTTGTTAATATGACATTCATTTAAATTAGATTGATAATTTGCTGTCACAATCCTGCCAACCAAAGGGTAAGTATTTTTCCCAAAAAAGTCCGGTAAGTGGCACCAACGGTAAACACGTGCAACTCATGACTCCACAGGCCGTATAAAGCAGTCATCAAGGAGATCGTGATAAAAATGCATAGCAAATTAATGTGCACCCATGTGACCGTAGAACCGTTAAGCGGTTCTCAATATAGATTCTGCAGGCTATACATAGCAGACAACACGTGGACAGCATGACCTAAAGATGACTTTGCTTGATATCGCGTAATGCACAGTTTGATCCTGTGTATTACGTTACGAGTGTCGGCTTTAGGACTGTACCTCACGCAATCTCCGCTTAATTCCGTGTATTTTTTTTTTTTTTTTAACACGTGGGATAACGTCTAGCGATACAACATAAGCTTCCACGCCGCAAAATTTAATTGAGAAAATATTACTTGTTAATTTATTTAAGAAATTATTTTTTAGTTTGTCAATATATTTATAACATAAAATAATAATTTGACATCTTTTAAATATTTAATTTAAAATAAGTTGTTCATATTTTATACCTTATATATCTGATGCTATTTGGTTAAGTTTTGTAGCAATTACAGTCAGAAGATTTAACCACTTTTATATTTTTATTTACATCTTTATATGTAGTCTCTAACCTGACAATGTTTTAATTTGAAGCAACAAGCCGCTAGCTTGTTAATAAAGAGATTGTGTGAGATGAAATCCTTTATAATCATTTTCCTATTCAAATATGAAGTCATATCTAGTCTTCAATGATTTAAAATGAAACCATTTTTGGGACATATAGGTACATACATGTTTTGTGTCTTCATTCGAGATATGGTATCAATTATCATCTGCAGGAATGATCAGTTATCAACTTTTTTTTTATAATATAATTTTGGTCGCATTTATTGTTTTTAATGTTTCCGATATTATCTAAGTAGGTACTTGAGAGTATTTTGCAGGAAGCATCCGATTGTTGTACAGATTAATGTACTGTGCACTTTATTAATTAATTGGATGGGTATATAAAGAAGGAAAACTAAAAAAATATTATCAATTCATTGTTGATATTTAACCAAGAAATACCAGTTGTAGAAAGTACATTACAATGGCAGGTAAGTTTATGCAATTTTTTGTACGAATCTAGTGTGTGCATAAGTTTTAAAGTTTAGTACATGATTTTGTGACTTCTTACATTTAAAATTTTTGATTTTATTATCGTCAAAAGATTATGCTTTGATTGTGATAGAGGGCATGGCAAAAAGAAACACACCAAAATGACCAACGAAGGAACGATTAGGCATAGCCCTCAATCTCCTGACGGTGATCAAACCTGGAACATCCCAGGATGACAAAAAGAACCAGCTTTGTGAAAGAATTCACCATAAAGCTTAGTAACAAGAGCCACCATCTTGTAATTGAATAGAAATGCCATCAAATAGTACACCGATGACTCCAAAACGGTAGAGGAAATTTGAATAAGAATATATGGGCCTATAATCAACTACTCCAAAAGATTGGGGATATACCCAAATATTTTCCAGGCGGAAATACGCGCCATTGAAAGATCCGTTCAATATTGATAGAAATTATCGAAAGCAGGAGATTATCATCATGTCTGGTAGTCAAGTAGCCATCAAGGCTCTGAGCTTACATGAAATCAGTTCCAAGATGGTCTGGGAATGCCTAGGGAAATTGAACGAGCTAGGCAAAATGAATAAAGTAACCCTCCTGTGGTTTCCGGGTCACACAGCAGTGAAAGGAAAGGAGATAACGGGTAATCTTGCTTTAAAAAAGGCACTAGAATACCTTTTGTAGTGCCTGAACCCTTTTGCGGGCTAAGTAGGAGTGCAATACTGAAAAAAAATGCATTACATAGGCAGGAACCATTCCAGTTGTAACAGAGTTCACTTCAAATGTCTTACCAATGATAGAAATCAATAGATGCAGATTATTCCAAATATTATTTTAAATAAATACAAATATAGTTTTGTCAGGCAACATATGTGTAACTTAAGTTTCTGTTGCTAAACAAGTTTTTCTCACCAGGATATGATTTCAGGTGTCAAGGGTGTAATTGGTTTAATACTAGGATTGTCGTTAATGTTCGTTGTCTCTGCTCAACTCGTGACAAATGGATGCAGCAACGCAGAGGCTCTTTGTCCGTTAGAAACTGGGCCAGGCCTTACCGTTCACTTTCCTCATAATACGGACTGCGGACGATTCTGCATGTGCGTCATTCAGTCAGGAGAAGTTCATGACATGCCATGTGCGCCCGGGACGCACTTCGACGCGCAACAGGGCGTATGCGCTCTGCCACAGATCGCTAGATGTCTTTGTAACCACATGATGCTCTGATAATAATGAATAACCTGTCATGAAATACAATTTGTGTTGAGAAATAAAACTCAGTTTCTATTATTTGGGTGTATTATTATTATCCTTAAAGTTTGCAACGAAAAATTTGAAAACTATTTCCGTTTGAAATATGTTTCTAGGACTTTCTAATTTGCAAATATTACAAGTGGGTGGGGCAGCCTAACCTTCAAAACTAAAATTTATTTTTATTTATTTATTTATTCATTTATGTTAATTATATCTAGCTTGTTTTGTTGCTTTTGTATCAAAATTGTTGTTATGGATTTGTGTTGACATATAAAATAATAATATTAGTTAGTTGACTGTTGGTAGTTGTGTTATTATGTAATGTATTTGTATTAATAAATACATAAAATTTTATAGCAGATTCAATAATTTATTAATAAATTTGAACAACAGAATATGTACAGAAACAAAACATTAAAATACATTACTAAAACAAATAATACCATATACTAATTTTAAAATAAGATCAAGACAAAGATATTAATTTCTGTTAATTTGAACTAAAACAAGTTAATAGTATCAAAAAAAAAGGATTTCGCCTTACAAACAATAGCAAAAATTCAAGTGAATCCACAGTGGCTTGACAACGTTTTTTGGACTGATGAAGTACACTTTAAACTTAATGGTGGTGTGAACACGCACTATTGTCGAATTTGGTCAATAAATAACCCACAAGTAAATATTCAAAAAGGACTTGACGATTTAAAAGTGACCGTGTGGTGTAGCTTTACATCACGTATTATCATAGGGCCGTATTTTTTTGAACAAATTGAGAATGGAAAAGCAAAAGCCCATTTACGGTAACTGGCTAGCGTTATTTGGATATGCTTCGTGATTATGCAATACCGTTGTTTATACACACAGAAAAACGTTTTCTATTGTCAAGTGCATCTGTGTTCTTACACATTTTTACTAAATGTAAGATAGTATTTTCTTTATTTTAGAGAATTTACTAGATCCGAGTTAATAGATGTCCTTAAATACAATAAATTATTTTCTTGAAATTTTACTAATATCAAAACAAAATTTATTTCTGGCAAATGTTATCTCTCTTAAAATAAGTACATATAATTTTTATAAGGAATAATTCACTCTCTTACGATTTTTCTAATATTGAGTGATATTTCCTTGACGCAAGAAACATAAGTTTCTAAAAAAAACGTACATATATAGTTACGGATATTTTTATAAATAGATGTCTGAAGAACAATTTTATATTCGGCTTCAATATAAAGGCCATTTTGAGTGGTGTAGCATTGGCGCGGAGATAGAAATCACAATAAAATACTGTAATATACTGTAAATATAGTATCTAAATAAATACTTTTTAGTTGTAAAGTTATTCGATTTGTATTTTTTTCCTTGCCTATGATTTAACAATTCACAAAATAAAATTTAAATAAACTAATTTTATTAATATGTTAACTATGTATACATACTTGTAATTTATTTCGAGTTTTTACCTTAAAGTATGTGGTGTTACATGGTAACAATACAAATCCTATGTAAGAAACAACGTATATTATAAGTAAGATACAAATATGTATATTTAGCCAACGAAAATTATTATTAAGCAACTAATCCTGCATAGAGTCCTCTGCCAGCATAATCAAAATTATAATATATTGGTTTTGGTCTTGCTGTTTGCAAACAATTGAGTAATATTTCGTCATGCTGCTGGCTTTTTCAGAATAACCAACAATTCAGTCAATTTTTGACAAAACTTTAATCAGTTTTTTGCAACCAACAGTACTGGAGTAAAGGTTATCGCACATTAGTCCGTCACAAAACAGCACAGTGCGCCCCGTCAAAAAAAAAACGGATAGAATTAAAGCAATGCAAATGAATGAACAAGCGCCCATTATACTAGCATACATAGCTCAGCGCAATGCTATTGGTTTTGTGATGGGGGCACCGTGCCGTGCTGTGACGGGCTAATGTGCGATAACCTTAAGAATAAAAACATCATTTTTGTTTCTTGATTTAAAGAAAGGAATCCTTAAGTTCAAGTAAGTACCGTTTTCATGTTTAATAAAATAACGTTTGATTTAAAGGTATTAGATGTTCACCACTAGAAAACGACAAACTAATGTTAAGCTCGCTTTGCATTTATTTTAAGGAGAGGCCTGCTTTATATCAAATTTATTTTTTCTCAATTCAAAGTTCTATACATAATATTCTTGAAGCCAGTTTTTTTTTTTTATTTGTTTCAAGTAGCCAGCTTTCCTTTGTCTAAGGACATTAAATTTCTTCAAACAAGGAATTAATTTCTTGGGATATTGAGAAAATAATTTTCTTCGTCCAAGAAATTATTCATTTGCTTATATATAAGAACGAGAGGTGCTTCAGTTGAGAAATTCTCACTTGATTCTAGAAATTACTTCTCTGTGTGTAGACCCTCTCAAGTGATTGACGTTTAGAGTGATTTACTATATATGATAAAAATTCATTTTCAATTCTACCTGTCTCGATGAAGTATTACACTTTCGAATATTTTGCCTTTAATAAATACTTACATCTATCGCTTATGTAGTTGCATTACACGCTATTACTATACTATAGGATAAAATTCAATAATAAAGAATGAATCATACACTTCCAACTTTTATCATTAACTCTAACCGCCCCGCTGACAATATTCCAGATCCACATTCTGTATCCGAACACGTTCACGAAAAACCCCAACCCCTGCGAACATAGCCCTTTAGACACCACTCCGGCTAACGTCATACTATCGCGTTCATACAGAGGTCCACCGGAATCTCCAAAACAGGCGCCTTTCGGCGTGGGATCCTCGCATATAATAAAATCGTTATTCACTTCCAGCACCTCCAATTCGACCTTCTGCAGGCAGAAAGGTGGCGGTAAACCTGGCCTGTCAATCGGCGTTGTCATACCGAATCCGACCACCACCACTTTATACGAAAAGTTAACCTCATTCACCATCGTTGCGAGGGCAACCTTATCGTTTAGTTCAAACTCTTTCCCAAGCCTGAGCAAACCTAGGTCACAACTGTGACTTGTTCTGCTTGGATAGTCGTGGTGTTTGATCACTTCTACCGGTTGCCTCTGTTGATAGGTGTCGTTCAAGGTCGACATGCCCATGCGCACCAATAATTCACTGGGTTTCAGCAATTTGAGCGCTACTCCTCGCCGTACCAGACAATGAGCGGCTGTCAGTATCCATAATTTCCTTATGTACGTTCCACCGCACGTAAGGCTTTCCGTAGGCGCCCGTATATGGATTATAGCTGCGAAAGATGGGAACTGTCTAATGTCGGCTTTCTCGCCACCGACTATTTTACCACTGATTTGGGTGGGATTTATTTGATCAAGGAATTCTGCCAATAATACGAACAAGATGATCATCTGAACAACAGTGTCATATTGAACGTGCTGTTACTATTGTTCATTCCGTTTGGTGATGACATTATCAACGTGTTACTTATAACTTACGACCACTCGAAATGTCAAACAAAATGACAGATTTTCCGCGCAAATAAATCGGCGAAGCGTCATCTAGTGAAGGAAACTGCAAGCACGGTCCAAGTGACAGAATATACAAGGGATACAAGGCGTATAATAGTGCATTTCAAGATACCGTGAGATCAAATAAGACTGCCTTTATCCTACACTACTTTTCACAAAGATTATAGCTAGCTATTTTAATTTTCTTTTGCATTTTAAAAATACATTTTGCAATTTCAATTAATTCAATCAGTACACAGCAAAACACTTTTTTTGGCAAAAATAATGCATGAAATAATGTTATTTCATGCAATAAGTTAATTGAAACAATTTAGTACTTGTTACAACGATTACTAGTTGATTTCGTTCTTTTTTCAATGATTTCGACATTTTTGCACTTCGGCAAATTGATTTATAAATTCTTCAGCACAAAGTACAGCTGAATCCACTGCCCATCACCTCCTCGCTCACCATTCAATTTGAAAGTATCTTTCTAAAATAAATTTATCTTGGTACAATGTAAATAGCATTTGAATGTAAATGCATCACATTGAATATAACATGCTTCCTATGTAAGCAGGAAGATGATGTATTTGTATTGAGAATAACATTTGTTCAGTTTTTCAAACCCGTGAATTTGTTAGACGAAACAATCTTTTAGTTCAAATTTAATTAATATACTAAAATCATTATGACCATATAATATTTTCATCACACGAATAATTATTTTAGATTTGAGTGAATAGATTTTTTTCAACTGGAAACTTATTATATTTATGCCTTAATAATTTATGTACATTTGATACAAGTATATAAAAGTATTATTTGAAGCATTACCATTATTTGCTTCCAAAATAAGTATATTGAACTGATAATACTTACCTGCTTAATCTAAGCATTTCTATTATTCAGGGGTAATAATTACCTACTAATTTTGTGTCTGTAACACCAAAAAACCTCGGTAGGGGAAAATTAATAAATAAAGAAATATTATGTAATTAAATAAATTTACTGTCATACTTTACAATGTTTGGGAGAAGGTAGCGTATTGGGGTACTCCAGGAGTGCGCACGGGATATTGATGCGTAGAGGTATATATGTTATTCGTATCCGTCGTTGCGACCGGTGTTCTCGGTATACTTCCCAGTCAATGCCTGGGCCTGGTATCGAGTCGGCGTTGGTTACTGATATAATTTCAATCAGTATAATAATTTGCTGGTATTACCTACTGAAAACTAATAACTAGTAAATACATATCTACCATGTTCATATATTATCGACACCATGGCGTTGACTCTCAGTATTATTTCAAAGTTTTTTAAACCAGTAATCCTTTAATATTAGATAACACGTACTGCTGTGGACGAACACCTTTGAGTTCGCGAGAGTTTTTTGTTAAGCGGCACAGATGTTAATTTTGATCCCGATTTACCTTTTTCGATGTCGCGTAGAATTCTCACAAACATTTTTATTTTGTTTAGTTTTTTTTTTTGATTTGATTGTTTGATTAATTTTATGTAATTGTTGAGTTTATATTGAATTCATTCTTTTGTACATTTTGCATTTACCAGGAGTGTATATAGTTCATTGTATTATTCTAGTTTTTTCTTTGCGATTCGTGCGACTATGTAGCACGCAGATGTAATTTTATATATTACCGTGTTTGGGCCTCTTTAAAAGGAGTTCTCTGACGAGATGTCCGTGTAAGTAGATTGTTATTTGATTTTCATTGCTGTTTTTTGATTTTTCATTATTATATTTGAATTTTCTTCGGTTAAATTGAAATCTATCTCTTGAGTCAGGGAACTCAGTTAGATAATAAGAGTTGTTGTAGTTTTTGTGCACAAATTTGTTATAAAATCTGTTATTATCATAATTTGTTCTAGAAGGGTTTGTAAGTTTTAAGAGTTTTATTTTTTTTCCGTTTCTAGTTTTCAAATTAGTTTTATTTATTAATCACCTCGTTGAAAGGTGAAAAGAAAGCATTGTGCTTGTGTTTATATTTCAATTTTGTAAATTTATTTGTTTTCCACGTTTAATGTTAATTTTAGTTGTTTTAACCTTGAGACCACGTGGATTATTTGAGAAGCAGAATTTTCTTCTAGAACAAATCTACCATTTTGTTTGTTAGAGGATTTTGAATTGTCCTTTGTAAATGTAAATTCAGGCAGGTTTTATTTTTGGCCAGGACTTTCAGTCGATGGTTTTGTTTTCCCTGCAATTTGTAATTAAATGTTTTTTTTTTCTTTTTTTTTTATATAATAAATTTTGATTACTTTCACCCACATTTTATTTTTATGATTAGTTCAATCCTGAAAATAACCTTGAGGTTATTGAGTTTTTTGCGCCCTTTTAAATTTTTATCCACTGAGCTAGTTGATTTAATTTTTTTTTTAATTTCACTTTTCATATATGCTGGTACCTTCAGTTCACAGCAGTACGTACTTACCTTTGAATATTTTAATGGTAGCAACTGTGCATCAGCCCAATTCTACCCCATTCTCTAAGTAGCTGTGAAATGGCTGGGGTATCCAGTTAGATTTACTTATACTCACAACCAACAATACTGTTCGCTGGTCAATCAAAAAGTGACGCCAAGTAAAGCGTATGTATATGCAAAACCCCCTAAACTCCCTTAAAAAAGAGGGAACCAATGACAGATAGGTTTTAGTGCAATAAATGATGGGGTAAAATTCAATGTTTCAATATTATGGTAATTTCAATTTTGACATTTTATAATTTCAGTACAAAACATTTAATACTTTTATATAGTAATTCATTATACCAAACGTATAAGGGATTTTATTTTGAATCTACAGACTTTCTCACTGTGATTGCATAGATTTATTCCTTACAACAATAACAATGTTCATTTGGAGGAAGTATACTTCAATGCAAATATTTATCCTATTTGTTCTAAGAGTATATTGTGTTTTCAGAGAATTTACTCTTATGTCCTAACCAACAAGATCTAGTTCATTTAAATATACATATATTAAGTTTCGATTTCTTAATAAATAAAAATATTCAGATTGATAATAGATTTTTTGTGCATGTGTGTAGTACTTACCTAATATACTTAACCAATTGTTAACTTCAGGTGTTTCCGCCGTTATGTTAATTACAAAAAGCATAATTTTTCACTAGGTATCTAAAGCGGATAACCACACTCTGACCTGGGCACAACAGCCACCAACACGCAAACTCTATTCGTGCAACTGGTGCTCTCAATGTCGTGTGTTTGTGTATGCGCAATGCGTAGCTACTTACGTTACACAAAATACTATGAGATTCAAAATGATTGTCAATTCCGCTCCTATAGATAGTAACAGGGTGTAGGTATATGCCGCGT
This sequence comes from Protaetia brevitarsis, assembly GCA_004143645.1. Classification (NCBI taxonomy): domain Eukaryota; kingdom Metazoa; phylum Arthropoda; class Insecta; order Coleoptera; family Scarabaeidae; genus Protaetia; species Protaetia brevitarsis. Next base: position 857,836 of record RXPK01000297.1, read on the forward strand.
GTTTGTAATGAAGGTTTGAACTAAGTCAGTGTTGGAACATAAGAAAGTAAACGGATCTGTCGTAAATAAGGAAAACGTAACCTATATTTGAACTCGCATTATATAAACGACTATGGATTGGTGTTTCTGCTTGTAAAAATGAAATGTAATTAATTTAACTTAACTAAATTATGATTTTAAAATTCAGTACTAACTGGTGTTTAACTAAATTTATTTATTACTTTAAATTATAACATCCAATTAGTATAATTATTAAGTGACAAAACTGCATCTCTCAGGTCTTCTATGGTATGCATGCGGTTTCTATAGATCCTATTTTTTAGATAGCCAAACATGAAGTAATCTAATGGGGTTAGATCAGGCGATCTTGGTGGCCATCTTTGTGCTCTAACGACGCTGTCAGCAAAAAACTGTTGAAGATATTGGCAGGTTTGTGGAGCAGTATGTGCTGGAGTATTATCGTGCTGAAAATAACCTGCTTCAAGTTCATTTTCTTGTAACTCTGCAATAAAGAATTTAAACATTTGTTGGTAACGTTGGGCTATTACAGTTTCCTCAAAGAAAATTGGCCCTATTATTCGTTGCCTGGACATAGCTAACCAAACTCCAACTTTTACGGGATGCAATTGCGTTTCTCAAAATTCGAGTGGATTTTCTGCAGACCAGATACGATAGTTTTGTGAATTGATATAGCCTGTTCGATAAAACCAGGCTTCATCCGAGAAAAATGATTTGTTTAGCAAGTCATTGTCCCTTACATTGTTATTAAACCAATGACAATATTCCAATCGCCTATCGTGATCTAATGGTAATAATTCTTGTACCGTGGAAACTTTATAGGGATGAAAATGTAACTTTCTTTTGACAGCTCATTGCGCTGAAGTGTATGATAAGCCTATAAAATTATAAAATGTAATAAACTATTTCACTTAATGTTAATATTGATTTTTTACCAGTTTATTGAGTTGATTACCACAGATAAATTCCCTTATTTTCTTACAGTATTCAGAAATACTATTGTTGGTGATATTAGATGTAAATATAAACGGTTTGAAAAAAATTATAAGGTAAATAATCGAAAGATACTACAACACGCACGCCCATGTCGCTAAATGTCAAGAAAATTCATTTAATGTATGAAATTTGTATGTAGCTAACTTCGCTCATTAAATTGGTAATAAGTATAGATAATTTTTTCCGGAAAACAGTTTTTTTTTATTACGACAATCATTTTGAATCTCATAGTACTTACCAAATTGTTAGCTTTAGGTGTTTCCGCCATTATGTTAATTACAAAAAGCACAATTTTTCACTAGTTATCTAATGCGGATAACCACACTCTGATCTGGGCACAACAGCCACCAACACGCAAAGTCTATTCGTGCAACTGGTGCTCTCAATGTCATGTGTTTGTGTATGCGCAATGCGCAGTTACTTACGTTACACAAAATACATTTCTAAAATAAATATTAAACGTTGTATATAAGTTACAACTACGAGGGGAGGTCCAAAAGTTCGTGGAATGGAGCGGATGGAATGCGGATAGGTGCGCTCGCTATGTGTCATTCTGATTGGGACTCATCATTAGTATATAGGTTAAGCTGCAGCCCTATTGCGTCAGTCGTTTACGAATAGTTGCCTGTTAAACAAGTTAATCCGGAAGAAAACTGAAACTATGGAGAAAATTGAACACCGTGCTGTAATAAAATTCCTTACCAAGCAAGGAAAGAACGCTCAAACCATATTGAATGAAATGGAAACCGTTTATGGGGCATAGTGCCCTAGTAAATCAATGATTTATAAGTGGCATGGTCTTTTTAAACAGGGCCGGGAGTCGATTGAAGACGACCCCCGCTCAGGACGGCCAGTTGAGGCCACCACATCAAACATCGTCGAAAAAGTGGAAGAACTTGTACTGGAAGATACCCGTTTGCAGAAAAAACAATTATCTGCATTAGTTGGAGTATCAGATACCACCATTTTGCGTATCCTACATGACCACCTGGGTATGACAAAAGTCAGTGCAAGATGGGTACCGAGAATGCTCACGCCACTTCAGAAACAACAGCACGCCGATGCGTCCGAACAATTTTTGGAGCTGTGTGGAGACGAACCTGCACACATTTTGGAGCGGATTGTTACCGGAGATGAAACATGGGTTCATCACTTTGAGCCTGAGTCCAAACATGCAATGGCATAAAAAGGGGACACCACCGCCAAAGAAATTCAAAGTGTCAGAATCGGCTGGAAAGTTGATGGCTACTGTTTTTTGGGATTGTGAAGGGATATTATTGATTGATTACAAAGAAAAAGGAAGGAGCATAACCGGAGAATATTACGCAGCGATATTAGGAAAATTAAAGGAGGCCATCAAGGAAAAACTTCGAGGAAAATTGACCAAGGGTGTGTTCCTCTTGCAAGACAATGCGCCGGTTCACAAGAGCAGAGTTGCAATGGCTGCTCTGCACAAGCATTGCTTTCAATCAATAGTCCATCCACCCTACAGCCCAGACCTGGCCCCTAGTGATTTTTATTTGTTCCCCAATTTAAAAAAACACTTACGGGGAAGAAAATTTTCCGACGACAATGAGGTAAAGGAGGCAATTTTAGCCCATTTTGAGGCGAAAGATAAAAAATATTTTTATGATGGTTTAGAAAAATTAATTCATAGATCTAACAAATGTATTGTGCTTAAGGGTGATTATATTGAAAAGGAAAAATAGATTTATTGTTTTATTTTATTTAAAACCCTTTCATTCCACGAACTTTTGGACCTCCCCTCGTATATGTTATATTGCAAATTTTACGCGTAAGATTTGTTACGTTTCATCTCTCAACTCCTTTACAAATCGTTCACTCAACGGTATTATTTTGAAGCTGTCTGCTCTTTGTTCTTTTATTTTAAAATCGATTCATACTAACTATTGACAATCACTATATCTACAATACGTTTCTTTTCAAATGAATTGTCCATAGATTTACATAATGTACATTAAAGACGCAATTAATCGACTCAGCAGCAGGGAATAAACGATGCAGTTCCTACTACCACCATAAATCGAAAACGCCTCATCGATAGTGCCATTTATCCACTTCTTGTACGCGTGCACGTTCGCATAAAGCGTATAACCCTTATCGCATTTACCGACAGACACAATGCCAGCCAACATCAAGCTCTCGCGAACATATAGAGGCCCACCAGAATCCCCAAAACATGTCCCCTTCGGCGTAGGATCGGAGCATTCTATGAATCCTTTATATACCTGCCGCGCTACCACTTCGACTTTCTGGAGGTGGAAGAAAGGCGTCGGATTTTTCGTGTTATTCGGATTCACATCGCCGAAACCCACCACAATCAATTGACGCGAAAACCGAGACGTATTGACCATTGTTGCGAGCGCAACGCTGTCACTCAGTTCGAACTTCGTATCAATTTTGACCAGGCCTATATCGTTTATGGTCTTCGCGCTTTGCGGATAATGTGGGTGTTTGTATAGTCTTTTCGGTTGCCGCTCTTGGTATGTATCGTTTAACGTGGACATACCCATGCGCACCAATAGCTTATCCGGCTCTAGCAGTTTCATTACGACGTTCGGCTCTAGTAAGCAATGAGCTGCTGTGAGTACCCACAATTCTCTGATATACACACCGCCACATATCAATCTCTTTCCTTCGGGTTTTATCTGGACTAGGGAGGCGTAAGATGGAAATTCTTTGATGTCGGCGTCGCTACCACCGATTATTTTACCCGTAGGTTGTTTCGGATTAACCAGGTGAAAAAGCGCTCCCAATTGTAAGAGCGAAATAATCATTCGGACACTAACCCCGACAGTATACTACATAAAATGATAACTGGATAACTGTTCATTGTTGTCAATTTTATTAATAACACGTTTTTCTACAGGCATGTTAAAATGACATTCCCTTCGTCAAAATGACTTTTCATAAAGCCATCTAGTGAAGAAACATGGAATTAGAATGATATAATAGCGGCATTCATCCAGCGAAGAGATAAGACAAAAACACTTGTCATGTTTAACACGACTTTGGCATTCTGAAAGTACCGACTGTTTCAAAATGAATTACATCTATGTAGGTGTTCATGAACTTCTCCTATAAGCTATGATATTCCGTTTTCTTGAAATGGGGGTATAGATTAAATAATGTATAGGTTATTAGGGGTTAAGGTGCTTAAACCATAACTGATTCAATTACTTCCACTAAAAAAACTATATTTAATTCATACCTGTTTCCAATAACTTTGATATCATATTATTGAACCCAGGTTACATAAAACATTCATAATTGTTGAATAGTGTTTATTTATAAGCACATATCCATTGCAGAAAACCGGCCCCACCATTGATGTAAAATAGTTTGGCGGCAGAAGAATTTATGCTGTTATATCTTCGACATTGATTTAGTTGTAACATTGCCATATTTACAAAGTGAATCATTACAAGGAATGTTACAACATTTGCGCTTGTAACATTAACATATTTACATTTTATAAAGTGTAAGATAGGTACGTATGTTTCTGCAAATTTAGAATTTTGAAAACACAAAACTAATGGAGCAAATTTTCTTTATAAAGTGTATAATGGTGATGAATTTTTTTAATATTTTTTGTACCCTATAATAATCATGTTAATGGGGTTGTGGTTGTGCACTGCGCACTTGTAAAAATTAGTTGCCATCACAAGTTTTTTCGTACCACGCACACACGAGTTGGCGTGAACCTGTGAACCCCCTCTTTCACAATATACGGTAATCGTGACTGGACAGGGCGTGGATAGGACCATCTTGAGATTGTGCATCGCAATTGTTTTGATGAGAAAAAATTCCCGTCAATAATGAATCAACATTATCAGGTAAGTTTTATTTATAATGCTAAAGTAGGTATGTCGATCCTTTCAAATTCATCGAAGATCTTTAAGACTCTATCTCTATGTATTATGTATATCATAACCTATATATGTTATAGTAAAACCTACCTGTTGTGCTATAAGGGTGAGCAATGTCACGTAATGTCATTCTTAGAATTCATAGTAATTCTTGATCAAATACAAAGTTTACAATAATTAATATATAATAGAAGAAATATTGGACCCACAGATACAAAATACGAAATAACTGTCATGGAATGGTTTCGTTATGCAAAGCAAAGATTTGATAGAAAAACAGCAAAATGTTCAAAGGAATAAAATGCATTCGGGGCGTTTTTCTTATGTGTTGTGAGTTTTTGTTTAGATTCTATTCATGTTAATTTATGTGCCCCATAATCTGTTTCCAATACTGAAGTTTATTAAAATGGAATTTAATGTACTCTTTTTTTAACCAATAAATGCCTTTATTGTCTTCTGTAAGCAGCATTTTACTTTTTAAAGTATTTATTAATGTATTTCGTTTACTTAGATAGCTATTTATAATATTATTCATAGTATTACTATTTAGTTTTTACATAGAACTATATGATATCTGATTGACCTTTTTAAGGTATCTGCAAAAATAACTACAAAAAAAGACTTATAATGTTATATTATAAAAATGTCTTATCCATTATATTTTTCTGGCATTAATCTTTAATGTTAATATTGTAATTTTAGTAAGTGAAGATAAAATCGTATAAACAGAGAGGCCAGATCTATCGAGTGTAACATGAAATTATAATATTAACATTGAATTTCAATAAGACTGATTGAGGTTCCGTTTTATTTTAATTAATATAACCTCTGGATAAACCTCAACAGCATGTTTCTTGTATAATGCAGCAAGAACTTTTGGAGTAAATAAAAGATCCCAATAGAAACATTAGTGTAGATATATTTATAGAAACATTTAATTGCCACACTGTATCAATATTTCTCTTTAACATATGAGAAATGTTACGGAAGAGCTATACTTCAACATTAATCGTCATGTTAAAGTAATGTTACTCGAAGACCTCGTATTAACATTACTGGGAAATATTGTTTCGTAATATCGCTTAGGCGGACATTAAACAGTCGTAGAAATGTTACTGCATGTGGTACATTGTATATATTTTTGTAACATTTCGCGTTACAAGATAACATTTAGACGACGCTATAGTCATGTTATTTTGCCAAATGGGTAGATTCTGTCTTATTGGGTCTTTGGACATTGGCCAATAAGAAACATATCGAGAAATTGGGGATTCGGTTTGGTCTAAGCAAAGGAAATGCTCACACAATATTTTTCAAAGTGTGCAAATCTATCTGTTGTTTGAAGGAACAGTATATTGTGTGGCCAACTAGGAGTAACCTGAATAAAATTGCTAATGAATTCGACAATGTGCGGGGAAGAGATTCTTTCCCTAATGTGATTGGCTGTGTCGATGGAACCCATATTCCAATAACAGGTCCTACAACCGACAATTCATTCTACAATCGCAAGGGGTTCAAATCTATGATACTTCAAGGTATTTGTAATGCAAACTTTGAATTTATAGACGTATTCTGTGGTTGGCCTGGCTGCTCTCATGATGCCAGAGTATGGCAAAATTCTCCTATTTACAATAAAATACTTACAGAAAATCTCATTCCTCCAGAATTACATTTATTAGGAGATACAGCTTATCCTCTGAGAAATTTTATTATGGTGCCATTCAAAGATAATGGCCATCTAACCCAAAGACAAAAAAAATATAATAAAATCTTGAGCAGCACAAGAGTAGTGATCGAACAGTCATTTGGTAGGCTTACAGAAACCTTTAGAAGATTAAAACATCTGCATCTATTCAAGCTAGAAAATGTCAAGTTTATTGTAGTGACAGCATGTATTTTACACAATTTTATCATAAAACAAAAAGAATTTGATTACAATGTTTCCGAAATTATGGAGGATCCTATTGATGAAGATAGCATTCTGGAGGAGAATATCAGAATTGATCCATCTGCAAGACTTAAACGTCAGCGAATATTAGATTCTCTATAAAGATACAATCACTACTGATCATCTCGAATAGTACATATTTTTTGTATGCATTACTAGTGCTTAAGATTTTATCTGTTTTTTAATAAAATAAAATACCAAAAGCACTCACCTTGAACTTTTATTTAAAATGTGACCGTGTAAAATCCTACATTCAAGATAATTATCTATATAAATGAGTATTGACTTACGTATTCCAGTCCTATTATAATAAAAACAACAAAAAACAATATAAATCAAACTATAAACAAAACAATTTTTAAATTCCATTAAAGTACTTTTCAATTTTTTATTGCATTTATCAGGCTAGGTTTCAAATAACAAAGATTGAAAACTGTTAATATACAGAACGTCGTAGTGCCGCGGGCGTACCCTCTCCGACACTACGACTCACACGGAAGGATTTATTTATACTTTCAATAGTTTTCGTTATTTTTAATCTTTGCTTATTATTTGAAAGCTGTCCTGATGATGGTGCGTGGTTAAAACTTATTTAGTGACTGCAATACAAAAATTGGAAGTACCATAATGGAAACTTCATTTATGAATTCAAACTACCATTATCTACAAAATAAAAGGTATAACTATAACTACAAAATATTTTAAATGAAATAAACATCAATATTTTTTAAATTACTAATCTGAATCTGAGTGCCTCTTTTTAGATTTTCTCCTTTCCTCTGTGTTTGCACAGGCTCTAATGGCATCGGCTAGATTGTTAACCGCATTAATTTCTGTTAATTTCAGGTCTTTGCATTCCTGCCATTTTTGCTCATTCTTCTTACTTTTCGCAGATAGATACTGTCCAATTGATAATTCTTCAGTCTTCTTATCTTTTTTATTTTTTATTAAAGTGTTTTTGGGAGACATATTTTTATACTCATTATCTCCTGCACTTCCTGATTCACTATCTGTTGCAGTTGTTATTATTGATGGTGAGAGTATATTGTTTGGGGGCATACTTGATGCCTTATTTCCTAATACTTCATCAAATATCTCAAAATACTCCCATGTAATTTTACATTCACCGCTACCTTTTAATCTTTTTTCTTTATTGTGTCTATAGTAAATTTCGATACTTTCCATAGCAGTCTGTTCCCGACAAATTATATTCACCAATTTCGAACATTTGTTTTGATATTTGATCCCATAATTTATTTTTTTTGCAGGTCGGATTATTAAATTTATCTTTCATGCCCAGGAGAATATTTAGAAGTAACATTATGGACTCATTTGTCCATCGACGAGTACTATAATTTTCCTTTTCTGCTTGTAATTGTTCAGCTTCTACTTTTCTAAATAGTGTAATGTATTCCTTTCCATCTAAAATTAAAGCGCTTAGAAGTATAAAACAAAAGGTATATAACAAACATATATATTTACCTAATGAAATCATTTCAATTTTTGCTGGTGTTAATTTCGTTGTTAACGAGTTTCCGTCACATTCTAAAACAACTTCTACGACCTCTTGTTCAAACGGCAAACAAGCGTCCATGTTTGCTGAAATTATTTCAATTTAAAGATTAGGTCAGCTTATGCTAATTCACCACACCAAGCTCACCATCTCCCAAAATCGGTTGCGCGATGATGGCACCACTTGGTTGAAGCGGTAAATTTTAGAACGTGTTTTGGTGCACCACCAGAAACTAAACAGTAATTTAAGAACGCTACTGGTGAAACCAACTGCAACCGGTGAATCCACCGATGAAATAAAGAACAGGCCCATTACGTCAAACGTCAAGTTTTGACAATTATCACTCCCACTATTGTCAATGCGTGCGTTCAGGGAGTTACGGCGCTGGAAGCGATAACCGCTAACGCTGTGACCGGCGCTAGAACTCCCTGAACGGGTCATAAGAGCAGCTTTTGCTGGCGCATGCTCTTTGTTTACTTATTTAGTGTGTTTGATAGCGGCGTTTACAGAATTGGATTATGTTGAAAGGTTAGATTGCTTGCTCAAGCGTTTCTTTTAATTTATATCACAAAACTAAACGTTCGTGTTTAATCTTAGACAATGATATCTTGTTACACATATAAAGGGATAAGAAATTGTACACAACAATTATTTTAATCACAAAACTATAGGAAATAAAAACAACCACCCCAATTAAAACTTTAAAATAAGTTTTATAGAGCAACATATTTTAGATATCACTAATATCCTCGTTCACTCTTATAATATCTGTATTTAGTAATCCAGGTGATTTCGTTGCTATTTAAGCGTAAATTATAGACAAATATAACCTCATCGGCAAATATTCAAATAAATATCCAGGAAAAAAGCATTAATAGTGAATTTTTATGTGTTCGTAAACTAATGATTTGATAATTTCACAAAATCTCCATATAATAAAATAATTTGCCTTGATCGATCTAAAAATTCTAGTTTCTGTATTTATATTATTTATATTAACCTATCTGCGACTTATATTGTTTCCATTTCACTTTATTCATCATCACTTTAATAAAAAAGCAATAAAAAGTTAATATTACCACAATTACTTAACGATTTCATCTAGTTCACACGCATTACAAATTCATATTTGAATGTTTGCCGGTCATCCCCACTTTCCACTGGATGATCTAGCGGTCGGCCATATTGCCTTGCGAAAATATTTTTCGCTAGAAAACATGGCAACCGCTAGTTCCAGCGCTGAATCTAGCGGCCGCGTTCAGGACGCCGCTCGATCTAGCGGAGCTCAGCGCTGCCAGCGCCGTAACTCCCTGAACGCACGGAATCATTAAAACCAATCCTAAGGCGGTTAAAAATACGGATGAAAAATATTCGTACACTAATTTCAAACATTAAGCATGATTTAAAAAGCGTCGAGAAAACTATTGTTTTGTGTAAAATGTAAAAATTGAATGATGTACATAAAATCTATACTACTAGGTTATACCGAATGTGATATTTATTTTACTAGTTAAAAGATTGAACAACAAAGTATAAATCAGACAATTCCAACTATCATCGTAGATTCTAACCGCCACATTAACCCTATCCAAGATCCAGGACCTATACGCATACACGTTCACATAAATTCCCAACCCCAAATAGCAAATTCCCCTGGACACGATCCCCGCCAACGTCTTATTTTCGCGCAGATACAACGGCCCGCCCGAATCTCCAAAGCAAACTCCCTTCGGCGTAGCGTCGCGGCACTCAATGTAGTATTCGCGTACGGACTTCGTCTCCAATTCGACCTTTTGCAAACGGTATGAAGGCGCCGATGTCGGACCGGCTTTAGGATCTACGTTACCGAAACCTACCGCGACCACTCCAGTTGGAAAATCGGACACATCCACCAGCTTCGCTTGAGCGACGCGATCGTTCACTTCGAACTTCCTATCGATCTTGATCAAACCTATATCTTTAGAGTTTCTCGACACGCGCGGATAGCCACTGTGCTTGAACAATTCTACCGGCCACCTTTCCTGATAACTGTCGTTTAAGGTTGACATGCCCATGCGCACCAGTAAGTCGTTTGGATCCCGCAATGCGGCCTTCATGTGTGGGTAAACCAAGCAATGGGCGGCTGTAAGTAGCCACAATTCTCTGATGTAAGTCGCGCCGCATATCAATCTCTCTTCGTCGAAATGTATCAAGATTAAGGAGGCGAAAGATGGGAATTCTCTAATGTCGGCGATTACTCCACCGATTATTTTTTCTGTCAGTTGTAAGGCGTTGGATAGATTGAAAAGCAGCCACGACAGCGATAGTACGAAATATACTTGAACCCTGAAAACTCCGAGGCACCTCATTCTTGCTAATTTTATCCGACAATAGCAACAACATTCTATTTATTGATTTATTATCAAAGATGACGTTAAAATGACATAATTATTTATACAAATTAGCGTGTAGTCAGCTGCCATAAATAATCTTAAAACAGTGACATCTAGTGGACATTAATAAAATATGTTTTGTGCCAAAATTAAACTTGCTCCACAACTTGACTTTAGAAACAGAGAAACAAAAAGTATTAGTTTGTTAAGTTGATAATTAATGTTAAAGGACTAATGTCAATTAATTGTTTTTTTTTTGTTTAAAGAAAATTAAAGCAGGATTATAGGGAAGAAAATAAAAGTACGTGCTTTAAAATGAAATTTATTTCACTTTAATAAGGATATACAGTTATTGTACCATGTGATTCAAAATGATTGTCAAATCCGCTCCTATAGATAGTAACAGGGTGTAGGTATATGCCGCGTGTTTGTAATGAAGGTTTGAACATAAGAAAGTAAACGGATCTGTCATAAATAAGGAAAACGTAACCTATATTTGAACTCACATTATATAAACGACTATGGATAGGTGTTTCTGCTTGTAAAAATGAAATGTAATTAATTTAACTTTACTAAATATATGATTTTTACAATTCAGCACTAACTGGTGTTTAACTAAATTTATTTATTACTTTAAATTATAACATATATTAGATAGATATTATTAAGTGACAAAACTGCATCTCTCAGTTCTTCTATGGTATGCATGCGGTTTCTATAGATCCTATTTTTTAGATAGCCAAACATGAATAAGTAATCTAATGGAGTTAGATCAGGCGATCTTGGTGGCCATCTTTGTGCTCTAACGAACCTGTCAACAAAAAAACTGTTGAAGATATTGGGCAGGTTTGTCGAGCAGTATGTGCTTGGAGCATTATCGTGCTGAAAATAACCTGCTTCAAGCTCATTTCTTGTAACTCTGCAATAAACAATTCCAACATCTGTTGGTAACGTTGGGCTGTTACAGTTTCCTTGAAGAAAATTGGCTCTATTATTCGTTGCCTGGACATAGCTAACCAAACTCTTCTATCTTTTAACTTTTACGGGATGCAATTGCGTTTCTCAAAATTCGTGTGGATTTTCTGCAGACCAGATACAATAGTTTTGTAAATTCATATAGTCTGTTAGATAAAAACCAGGTTCATCGAGAAAAATGATTTGTTTAGCAAGTCATCGTCCCTTAAATTGTTATTAAACCAATGACAATATTCCAATCGCCTATCGTGATCTAATGGTAATAATTCCTGTACCGTTAGAAACTTTTATAGGGATGAAAATGTAACTTTCTTTTGACAGCTCATTGCGCTGACGTGTATGATAAGCCTATAAAATTATAAAAATGTAATAAACTATTTCACTTAATGTTAATATTGATTTTTTACCTGTTTGTTGAGCTAATTACCACAGATAAATTCCCTTATTTTCTTACAGTATTCAGAAATACTATTGTTGGTGATATTAGATGTAAATATAAACGATTTGAAAAAAATTATAAGATAAATAATCGAAAGATACTACAACACGCACGCCAATGTCGCTAAATGTCGAGAAAATTAATAATGTATGAAATTTGTATGTAGCTAACTTCGCTCATTAAATTGGTAATAAGTATAGATATTTTTTTCCGGAAAACAGTTTTTTTCTTAAGACAATCATTTTGAATCACATGGTATGTTGTATAATTAAAACTTGACTTCAAAAACAAAGAAACAAAAAGTATTAGTTTGTTAAGTTGATAATTATTGTAAAGGACGAATGTCAATTAATTGTTTTTTTTTTTTTTTGTTTAAAGAAAATTAAAGCAGGATTATAGGGAAGAAAATAAAAGTACGTGCTTTAAAATGAAATTTATTTCACTTTAATAAGGATATACAGTTATTGTATTTAATAATTTCTGAGTGTTCCGTTTTTCTTAACTTTTCCTGGTTTTTATTAGATGTATTTCCTATTCGTGTTCTCTTTGTTGACAAGTACATTATCTGTGGATCAATTTTTTTGTTGTTGTGTAGAAATGTGGTGTTTAAAGGTAAAATTAAGATCACTGTTAATATTTTTTTTTTTCTATTTCAAGTTTTGAAGAATTCGAAATGCCATCAATAATTTTAAAAAATGATACTTTTACTCCATAAAAGATCCACATGAAGTTATTTTTATGTCTTCAACTTGGCAATACCCACTTGGGAAGTAATGTTGCAGATATCCCAGTAATATTACATTATTTACTAGACAGCGATGGTAAACAAAAACATGTTACTGAAATTTTGCAGTAACATTAAATAATGATAGAAATATTGCAGGCCATTACAGTAACATTTCAATATAATCAGGAAAAAATATTTTGAAACAATATTGCAAAAACAAAGACTTTGTTGTCAGAAATGTTGAGGTAATATTTAGTTGTAACATTGCCATATTTACAAGGTGAATCATTACAAGGAATGTTACAACATTTGCGCTTGTAACATTAACATGTTTACATTTTATAAAGTGTAAGATAAGTACGTAATTGTATATGTTTCTGCAAATTTAGAATTTTGAAATCACAAAACTAATGGAGCAAATTTTCTCTATAAAGTAAATATTGGTGATGAAATTTTTTAACATTTTTTGTAGCCTATAATAATCATGTTATTGGGGTTGTGGTGAACCCCCTCCCAGATAACAATTTAAGGTTTATACAAGCCTTTTTAAAGGTTGTTCCGACAAGGGAAAAAGCTTGTCAACATTCTTGTTATGGCAAGGGTGTAAGCTTGCTGCAAGGTTATGACAAGCTTGCTAGTTGACACAGGACAAGGTTTTTCCCAAGCAAGGTTACAGGTTAAGCTTGTCTGTAAAAGCATGTGACAAGGTTACCATGGCAAGGTTCCCATAAGCTTGTCTGAAAAAGCATATGACAAGGTTGGAATGACAATGTTGAGCCAAGCTTTAGAGAAAGCATGTACAAACCTTGATAAAAGTTTGTAAACAATCAAAAAAATAGAATTGGATATTAATTTCTTCTTTTTCTTGGTTTCTAGGTCATAAAAATATAGAAATGTACATTAAGGACGTTTCGTTTTAATTTCAAGAGCTTTTTCAAGATATATGTAAAAATATAAATTATAAATGGTATACATTTTTTTATTTAATGAACAAAACATTGTTTACTATGAATTTTGAATTATGATTTTATCATTTATTAAACAATTTACTTATAATTTACACCATTTACAATTTATATTTTTATATGTATACTTGAAAAAGCTTTTGAAATAAAAGTGAAACGTCCTTATTAATGTACATTTCATATTTTTGACCTAAAACCAAGAAAATGAAGAAATTAATATCCAATTCCTATTTTGTTTGATTGTTGTAAGCTTTTATCAAGGTTTGTATAAGCTTTCTCTAAAGCTTGGCTATAGTCAAGAAAGGGTTGGGTATAGACCTCTTCTTCATGTGACTTTGAAAATTACTAAATATTTAAGGAAAGATATAACCAGAAAACTCAAACCAAAATAAATTTCGTACAAATAAACTTTATGTAACTTCCAAGTGTTTCCAAAAATGTTTTTTACAAAATTATTGCTAAACAAAACTCAGAGAGAATTTTAGTAAATTAGATATAATTTGCGTTCTTTTTATTATTTTCGGATGCCGTCCATCGTCTCCTAAAATATTTTATTATTTTCAAAATCACATCTGTTTGCATCAAGTAAAATTCATTCAAATAAAATTAGAATTTCAGTATTTAATAATAAAACATATTTAGATTGCGTTTTTATATTTATATAGAAACAACACTATAATCTACTTTCCGTTGCCATCGTGTTGCCGCGATTTTCTGTAATAAAAAAACGACAACTATTAAAAAATTAAACAATACCAGAGATGGGAAGACAAGGGAAACGGCTATCAGTTTCCCAAGAGTCGACAAGTCGTCGTGGATGTTATGAAAAGTGACTGTTTCCCCCGTTACTACAAAATACAAACTACCTTATTTTTACTATACTTAGTGGTTATTAAATAAAATATTCACCAAAAATAATTTTAAGCATTTCAGTCTTCTGGAAAGGGTTTTTTAAGCTTTCCCTGTTAGAGAATGATTTGCCGCAATATTGTCCTATAGTGGCTTTTTAGGATGTTTGATGTCAAACTCATTAACGTTCCTTCCATGGGTTGATATCAAATATCGAATCTGTAAATTTTTGTTGAATTATTCAATAAATGAACATGGTTTTCGGACTTAAAAAAACAGGTAATAATTTAAATAATATCAATTACTCACCAACTTTTTTTCTCCAAGAAGAGTTTTCAACTATTTGATAGTTTACTAATGTCATAGAAGCTTCTATATTCGCTGAAAAGAATTCATAAGTTATGAAATTGATTCTCCTCTTAATCCTTATTAGTTACTATATAATGCCTGTTGTATTGCGGCAGTCTGTTGGGCCAAACCTAAACCGTATCCATTTTAGTTTCTAAACACTCTGCTATGAAAGAAAAATCTTCTAAGACCTTCCACATTACGCTTGGGGTTTAATTTAATTTGGTGACGCTCATTACTGTAATCGGTCCTAAAAATATTTGATAACATTAGAATGATTTCTTGAATAAGAGATACAAATAATAACATATTCTTATTAATTATAACACTGAATTTATATGTGTATTTTGAATTTATTTAAAAATCCTATTACACTGTCATTAAACTGAAAAAAACTCAACATTTAATTATTCATAATTTCTGAATTATATAAAATCAAATTATACTACAAGCTATCTAGCTAGCAAATATAAACTATAACTTTTTAAAACTAAGTGCATTGGTTATGCGCTTATGGTGTAGAAAATTAGGTTAGAATTATATGCAATAGTTGGGCATTTAATACATGTCTTTTTATTTATTGTAGTGTCGTTTACTACAGTATTCGCAGGAACGGTATATATATATATATACGGTACAGTAGTAAATCAAATGGTAATTAATAGAAAATATTATACCGAGTCTGGCTACGCACATCTGCATTTGTTTTACACATACACAGTTCGATTCATCGGTTAGAATTATAAACTATTGATATTCTTGAAGCAACAACGCATATCTAGTAAAAGATATAAAATTAGGTAATACTTACTTTGGCATGAATGATGTTTTAAACTATTATACACTGAAACAGCTCAAACGCATACAACACGACTGGACACAACAAACAATGGCGGTCGATGACAGAATAGCGGAATGGCGGTTAAACCAAAAAAAATCAATACTCGATAAACGATGACGCCGAATCACTCGGAAATACACGAAGTCACGTACCATGATTATAATAACTTTGTCGCAACCTTGCATTAACCCCAGTATTAACCTTTTACTGTTAAGCTTCTCTGGACAAGGTAAAGTTAAGCAAGTGACAAGCTTGTCGTAAGCTTACGTGTTATCTGGGCTGTGAACCCCCTCTTTCACAATATACGATACTCGTGACTGGACAGGGTGTGGATAAGACCAAATTAGGATTGTGCGTCACAATTGTTTTGATGGGAAAAAATTCCCGTTAATAATATATCAACATTATCAGGTAAGTTTTATTTATAATGCTAAAGTAGGTATGTCGATCCTTTCAAATTCATCGAAGATCTTTAAGACAGATGTGTATTATGTATATCATAACCTATACATGTTATAGTGAAACCTACCTGTTGTGCTATAAGGATGAGCAATGTCACGTAATGTCATTCTTAGAACTGATAGTAATTTTTGATCAAATACAAATTTTACAATAATTATAAACAGTGTTATATATAAAATATGCAGCTTATCCTCAATTTTCATATAATTAAAATAATTTTTCTGATCTCTATTTTTGACGGTCTTTTTTTTTAATTTCAGAGAGAATTAGAAGAAATATTGTACTCACAAATACAGAATACGAAATAACTGTCATGGAATGGTTTCGTTATGTAAAACATAGATTTGATAGAAAAACAGCAAAATGTTCAAAGGAATAAAATGCATTTGGGGCGTTTTTTCTTATGTGTTGGGAGTTTTTGTTTAGATTCTATTCATGTTAATTTGTGTCCCATAATCTGTTTCCAATACTCAAGTTTATTAAAATGGAATTTAATGTACTTTTTTTAAATCAATAAATGCCTTTATTGTCTTCTGTAAGCAGCATTGTACTTTTTAAAGTATTTATTAATGTTTTTCGTTTACTTAAATAGCTATTTATAGTATTATTCATAGTATTACTATTTAGTTTTTACATAGAACTATATGATATATGATTGACCATTTTAATGTATCTGCAAAATAACTACAAAAAAGACTTATAAATGTTATATTATAAAAATGTCTTATCCATTATATTTTTCTGGCATTAATGTTTAATGTTAATTTTAATGTAATTTTAGTAAGTGAAGATAAATTCGTATAAACAGAGGGGCCCCATCTATCGAGAGTAACATGAAATTATAATATTAACATTGAATTTCAATAAGACTGATTGAGATTCCGTTTTATATTAATTAATATAACCTCTCGATAAACCTCAACAACATGTTTGTTGCATAATGCAGCAAGAACTTTTGGAGTAAATAAAAGATCCTAATAGAAACATTAGCGTAGATATATTTATAGAAACATTTAATTGCCACACTGTATCAATATTTCTCTTTAACATATGAGAAATGTTACGGAAGAGCTATACTTCAACATTAATCGTCATGTTAAAGTAATGTTACTTGAAGACCTCGTATTAACATTACTGGGAAATATTGTTTCGTAACATCGCTTAGGCGGACATTAAACAGTCGTAGAAATGTTACTGCATGTGGTACATTGTATATATTTTTGTAACATTTCGCGTTACAAGATAACATTTAGACGACGTTTAGTCATGTTATTTTGCCAAGTGGGTAACTTGTATGTTTATTCCCGCAATTATTTTTAGTAACTTGAAACATAAAATTACCTATTATATTCTACTACATTGCTACTTATTTTAATGCCTTTACGTTGAAGTTACTGAAAATAATGGCGGGAAATTTAAATTTGGCTGATAGGGTTACTAACTCCTTGCGGTATAGCATTTTATTTCTTTTTGTTTTTCTGTATAATTCAAGTGAAAACTGTCAGCTTAAATACCGTTGCCTAAATAAAAAGAAAATTACATTGATATTAGTGCTAACTAGGCAGACAGATAAAAGAATACAGAACACATATAGATTTAAAAGATTAAACAATGAAACAATGTCATGTCTTCATATGAAGATGTAAACACCATTGGGTAAACAATTATTTTTTTTACAAATCGTACGGTAAAAATTCTAATTTTCCTTATTTTTGTAGATCATTGGAGCCAATACTGTTATTTTATCTGCATGATATTCCTTAACATGTCCCCTCAAATTACTGGTGTTGCTGAATTTTGTTTGACATTCAGCACAGAAAGTATTCTTCTAAAATCATACGTTGAAATTGTGGTTAAAATCTAACTGGAATTATAAAATATATTCAATTCAATTACTGTTACGTGATTTGTGCTTAATAAAAGCTCGATTTGCGTGCGCCTCAAGATTATTTTTTTGCAGCTTGTAGACGTTGTAGCTGATGACTAGACGCTAGTTTTATAAGGGCCGTTTTATACCTCTAGCCCATAGCCTAATTTGCACTGTAGAAAACAGTAAATATAAATACATAAACCAAAATAAATAGTTTATGTTACATTTGAATGTTTATTTTGTTATTACTCAACGTAACCTGCCACCTGATCTTTCAATTGCTATTTGACAACAATGCAACTACTCTTTTTTTTTGCAAGTACTGTTATTGGCCAATCTTTTGTTTACGTGTGCATAACACCATAACACATAACAAACAAACAAAAATTGGCCAATAAAAAATTGTTAAAATGGTCCTAAAACACCATCTACAATCAGTGTTGTCACAGGGTTAAATGTATTTGTAATAAAATTTTGTAAAAAGGTAATAGATTGATTTCTGTGGCTCTTTTTCTCTCTATCGTATTGTAAATTTATAAATGTGTAACAGGTGCTTTAAAATTACATTATAAAAATTGGAAGGGTTATTAGTAATACGGGATATATAATACTGTATAATGCTATTATACAACTTCAAGCTGATTCAAAAAAATATAATAGATTTTCACAAAAAGTAACAGGGTAATTGAATTTACAAAAAAGATCTATTACAATAAAATTGTAATGTAGTAGACATGGGCACACTGTCTACAATATTTCCACCTATCTTAGCGTCATCTTATAGCTAATAGTTACACTAGTTATAGTCGCACAAACAGTGAGCTGCTGTCATCTATCGGAGAGTTTATTATTTATGCAGATCAAGATATTTGATGAAAATGCCGCTAGATGGTGGCTAGGTATAACAAACTGACAACTAAAGTTAGTGAAATAATTCGAGTGGTTTTGTCACGTTATCTGACAATCTTTAAATTGTAATTTTGCGTTATCAAGAATTTAACCTGAAATAACTAACGGAAAATAGATGCATTTTGTTGTCATGTTTGTGGTATTTTCAAAATGTATAGTTATAGGATGTGCACATATGTGGTTGCAGAAGTGTGCTGTAGTGTATCGGCTTCTCTGATTTTCTTGTATACCTACTCCGAATAGTATTCATCCAAAGTTAAAATTTCCATATTGGAAGACCTGCCAGATAACCCATTACTGGACGCTGCATTAATTAGGTGTGCTTGTTTATTATGTAGAATATATTGGCTGTTTAAGAAAAGTGCAGGTTTTAGTTCGTTTGTCAATAACCGAGCGTAAACTGCTTAGAAAACTTAGTGAAACGTGATTAGCTGGTTTGCGTGTGTGTAAAGACTACAAAATGTGAATACCATCACCACAGCGTATGATCATTTTTCTTTCATTTGTCTGTCATATAGTTAAAACAGGGATCTATTACATCGTTTGCCAGCAATGGGTGTTATACGAACTATATATGATTTTGACCTGAACACTCTTGAAATAACCTCAAGAATTGTTCACTGAGCTAAGGAATTAAAATTTGCAGTGAAATTAGTTCAGTTAAAAAGTTGTTCGATGAAATAAATAGGTGATTTAGTGTGTTGCAAATAAGCCCATTATTTCTATATACGTATATAAAGTGCTGTAGTGCTTTTTCGCCATTTTAGGCTGTCAAAACAACCTTGTAAATAATCACCATTCCTTGCATAGGTATGACTAAAGTATTGATTTAAAAACATATGTAGTAATGTTAATAAATACTGAAATGAAATATTTGCGAAGTATTTTTTTCAATAATTTTACTTCTAGTAAATTATTAAAACTTTGTTACTTTAACAACATAATAAGTAAAATAAGAAAATTTCATATTGATGGTCTTTCGCGGCTTCCACAATAATTCTTTGACCGGCACACTGATGTTAGGTTAAAATCAATCAAATATGACACACATTTTTAGTTACTAATATTTTTAATAATAATCATATTTAGTATAATACATATTTACAGGAAAGGTAAAAAATATTTTTTCTTATAATTACATCACTATATAGATTATCCAATCGATAAAATAATAGCGAAAACGGCAAACAGGTCAAATTTAGCGCTATGGAAATTTCATATGATTGTCGCTCATTATCACCTATTGACTATTTCGTTTAAATTTGATAAGCAAAATTTAATTTTGCTCACTTTTCCAAAAAAGGAATTTAACAGTCTATAATACATTTCTGTTCATTAAAAGCAACTCCATGGGAGTGCGTCTATATTTTCGTCTTATTCCTTATCGTACGCCTATTATCGATGCCGTTCTTCTTTGCATGATCGGTTTCCTCCTTGTCATCAGCGCTAGAGTCGTCTTCCTTGTGAGGATTGACGTACTTATATCGCATCGCCATTAAGGAGAATATGATCATATCCAACACCATGACACCAGTGTAGAGGAAGAACTTAGAGGACTGAAAATTTAAGTTTTTTTTTATTGTGCGAATGGCAAATTTCTACTGAAATACCTCTTCATTGAAGTTCTGGATAAGTTCGATGATGATGACCAGCAAGTTACCAAAGGCGGTGGTTAACAACCAACAAGCTTGAAGGACGGATTTCATGCTTATGGGGGCTTGAGCATAAGAGAACTCCAGACCAGTGATGGAGAACATGATTTCTCCTGCTGTTAGGATGACGTATTGTGGTATTTGCAAGAGCATGTGTACACTGTTGGGCGGTGTGATTTCAAGTATTGTCATATTCTGGAAAGTCAAAATGAGGAATGTTTTAACTCTTCTGATGGATCTTTTGTAATTTTTTGTAAATTTTATAATTGTTTTTAAAAACTTTTTTTACATATTTAATGTCCATTTTTTTTTGCAATTTTCCTTTAAGATCATGATGAAAAACGTTTGTCTTAAATTACTGTAACGGAATCTGTTTCCCAAGTACTAGAAATATTCTCAGAATATAGAATATTCCTACAAAGTGCAAATATGATTTCTATAGAATATTCTACAGGGTGATTCTCAATATATGCGACAAATTTTAAGAGCTGATTCCTGAAGTTATTTTGATCATAAAAGTTCATATGAGTTTTGGTTTAAAAGTTATTGAATGTTTAATAATAAATTATGAAGTATGACTAACACGATATAATATCACAGTTGGTTCTTCAAAAACTATTATGTTGAGAGGGAATTGTTTATTTGTCATTTCAATATTTGTCAATAGTTGTCAGAGTATTCATTCAGTTTATTGCCAGTTTCTGTTTTCTAAAATGAATTACACGAATGCTGAGATGTGTGATATGCATTTCGTTTACGGTCTTGCCAATGAAAATTCGCGTGCTGCTAGACGTCTTTATGAAGAACGATAACCGAACCGTATCATCCCGCATCATTCAATATTTGCCCTTCTTCACCAATGTCTTAGTGAAACGGGAAATTTTAAAAAACGGACGACTGATAACGGGCACCCATCTACAGTGAGAACTCCACAAGTTGAAGAAATGGTACCAAATATAATTGAAGAACATCCTACTACAAGCATCAGAAAAATTGCGTTTGCTTTAAACATTAGTTAGGCCACAGTTTGGAGAATATTGAAAGATCAACTGTTATATCCATATCACATTCAACGAGTGCAGGCACTTATGCAGATTTGCAGATTTTCCGCAAATAGTGGCTTTTTGTCAATGGATGCAACACAAAATCGCACAAAATCCTGACTATTTGGCTCAAATATTCTTCACGACGAGGCTACTTTCTCTAGAAACGCGATTATTAATTTCATAATAATCACACATGGGCCGAAGAAAATCCGCACGAACTAGTGAATGCCGTCATCAAAATCAATTCTCTGTCAATGTGTGGGCCGGAATTGTTGGAGATCACTTGATAGGTCCACATTTTTTACCGATGCGGTTAAATGGCGAGGTATAACGCAATTTTCTTGAAGAGGAGCTACCACAACTGCTGGAAGAAGTTCCGTTGCAATTAAGATTACAAATGTATTTTATGCATGACGGTGCTCCAGCGCATTTTAGTTTAGTTGCTTGCGAGTTTTTGGGCAATACGTATCTAGATCGGTGGATAGGACGGGGAGGTCACAACCGTGGCCTCCTCAGTCTCCAGACTTAAATTCTTTGGGACTTTTTTTCTCTGGGGTCACCTTAAATCATTAGTTATACGACTCCATTGAAAATGTCGATGAACTGAGAAATCGTATTATCGCAGCTTTTCAAACAATTCGAAATACCCCTGGTATTTTAGAACGGACTCGCCAGTCAATACGACGGAGGATAGAAGCTTGTATTACAGTTGGGAGCGGTCATTTTCAAGAGTTAGTATAAGTTAATTTTGTTTTACTAATTATTTTGTTAATTTATAATAAAAACATTAATTATGTTAACTTATTATTAAACATTGTACAACTTTAGAACTAAGAGATTTTGGACATATGTTCTTATGAACTTTCAGCTCTTAAAGTTTGTCGCATATATTGAGAATCACCCTGTATAAGAATTTGAGGAGAAATTTCTGAGAATGAAAAGTATATTCCTATAATATGGTGATTTTTCGTCTATAATTAGATATATTTAATAGTTTGAAGTAGTAAAATAAGTACTTCCTAATTATTTTCGTATTTATTATTTACTGCATTCTTTTAAATAATTATTCCACTACCGGTTTCGGCATAATATGCCTTCCTCAGGTGTACAATTAAAATTATTTTTTTTTTTTTTTTGATTGACTATTGCATTAATTTTGCTTTGCACGCACCTCAAACTTCATTTAAACTTAATAACATTCAAAGTATTTAATTAAGTACATGTAAAGCGTTCTGAAGATTTTGGAATGTTCACATTATTTTTTTTGACCCACTTCAAATTGCTCAACTCTTCGTGTTTGATTATATAACGTGTGCGTAAATTGTTGTTGCAGCGACATGCTTTGTTGGGTTCTGAATTGAAATTCTTTATACATGCTCAGGAATCATTTGAAAGAAACATAAAATACATTTGGCAACACTGTAGCCACACACTAAATTTCTATAATTCGATCTTCGAAAACTTTTTAAATTCTGCACATGACGCGAGGTATGATTGGTTCTTTGAATTATTTATTGTCATAATACATATTGCAAACTTCTCCTAGACCCCTCACAACAATCTGCACTAAACTGGACGTACGTTTCGATAGCAAAGCTATCATCATCAGCAGAAACACTGAACTGGATGAGAACAGCATTACCAGTACCACAGTTTGGAGTATTTTTGTCATAATACATATTGAAACATGTTGAAGTACTTTATGACAGGATTAGTTCTTTGTTTGGATGTTTATCTGATAGTAATTCAGTGACAGTATTACCTATGTAATTGTTCGAATTGAAAACCATCTGTCGCTGAACAAAGTTAAAATCTACAAGGTATCGTCTATACTACAATACTGCTGCGTTAATTCTTAAAAAAAAAAAACGTTTTGGGCTAAGGCTCACGTAGGTACACCAGCGACACTTTCTAATTGTACGACCAACAGGGTAAAATAGAGCCATGAACATGTTTAGCGTGGATAGTAGACAGATCTATGCATTAACCGGCCGCTTCGAAATGTGTAAACACAGATGTGCTGTCTGTTATTTTAAAAAACCTTAGGCTGGATTTATTAATGTGCGAAGTTGAATGCATCTATTATGTATTTGTTATCTTTGCGTAGAAATAAATTTATTTGATGTTTGAAGTATTTCCAATAACTGTAGTCTTATTAAATGATTTTAAAAGGTATTTTCATTTTACAGTTGAAGTACGACTAGGAACTAGACCAAAGGCATGTTAATTATACAATAAATAGCAATATCACTGGATTTACTACTTTTATTCATTTTACACGTATGCAAATAATAATGAACGTATCAAAATGGATTGATTTAAGGTATCCAGTTATACTGAAATCAGTAAAGCATATCTCCGTTATGCTTATATTTTTTAATCTAATTGATGTATGACGATTTCATATCAATTTTTAATTCCCCTTCCTTCTTTGACATTAAATAATGAAAGAGATATAGCGATGATGCATTCAAAACCTGGATTTTTATATCAGATATTAAAACGAAAGCTCTACCCTTGTCAGAAATATTTTTTATTAGTTATAGTAATGGTATGTTTTTATTAATATTAAATACAAGGTAAATAATATTCGATTATAAATTCCCTAGTTCCAAAGATTTTACCTCAAAAGTCTCACAATATTTTTTCAAAAGAAGTACAAAATTTGAATTAGTCGTAAATCGAACAGCAGTGATAGGCATAAATATAAAATGCAGGTTTAAATTAATAATTAACGATTACTTTTATATACAGTGACCTGCATAAATATTGCATTATGGGAATTTTTTTATTATTATTAAAACATTGAAACGTCATTAATGTACATTTCTATATTTTTATGACTAAGAAACCAAGAAAAAGAAGAAATTAATATCCAATTCCTATTTTGTTTTGATTGTTACAAACTTTTATCAAGGTTTGTACAGGCTTTCTCTAAAGCTTGGCTCAACATTGTCATTCCAACCTTGTCATATGCTTTTACAGACAAGCTTATGGGAACCTTGCCATGGTAACCTTGTCACATGCTTTTACAGACAAGCTTAACCTGTAACCTTGCTTGGGAAAAACCTTGTCCTGTGTCAACTAGCAAGCTTGTCATAACCTTGCACCAAGCTTGCACCCTTGCCATAACAAGCTTGCTGACAACCTTTTTCCCTTGTCGGAACAACCTTTAAAAAGGCTTGTATAAACCTTAAATTGTTATCTGGGATATAAGGTCTATTTTATGCTGTAGGTCGTACAATTAGAAAGTGTCGCTGGTGTACAATCGGTAATGAGAGGGCGGATCAATTAGCGATCTCTCATCGTGAATAAAGTGTAGCCAAAAAGTATGTTTCTTCAAGTCGCTGAGTGTAGTTTTTGCAACAATTTACGCACATATCGTATTTCGAATTTTTTTAGATTTTTGTAAAGAGTTTTTTCCGGTTTGGAGCTATTTCAAAACTTTCTGCAGCAAGGGGTACTTATTAATCAAAGAAATTATTTAGATTCTGTTATTGACGAATGCACATTACTTACGTATTTATCAGATCCTATATAATTTGCCAGCACCACATAGATTCCACCTAACCTCAACTCAATGGTTAACGGATTACCATCAACTTCTACCGTGTAATCTTCAGGTTTTAATTCTACTGCCTCTGTATCGTTGGCTGTTGTAGACGCTAGAACTGTGCCTCTACTGTTGTAGTACACCACTGGTATATTTGACAATTCATTTTCGCCGCCATTTACTAAGGTTCTAAGGGGAAAAAATTAAGTCGTGTTGCTGAGAAAAATTGCACTTACACAGATCCATCACAATATTCACAACCTACCTAACCCTAGGGTACCCGTTGTCATCATTTTTCTTATTGCTATCACTGAACTCGACAAACTCCCAAGAATTTCCGCTGACGTAGAAACCGAGAGATTCTTCCGCTCTAGCAGACAAGCTACCGCTAAACGAATCCCCGCCACAATTTCCCGTATAACTGATCGTCTCTTCTCCAGATTCGCCGATAGCAAAGTTTACGTCCTCGAAAAAGTCCATGTTCTTGATAGTAAGCTCTCCTCCTAACTTGGGCGCATTGAAAGTCATATCGCAAGATCGGATGTTGTAGATCCTAACATGTCCTATTTCCGTGGTCGGTTGTGCAGGCATCTCCGCTTCCAACGCCAAAGAGATACAAGCGGAGATAACGAACGCCACGGCGGCCAAGAGCCCTCCGGTGACCAAGCGCTGCAGAGGTCTTTTCAGGAGACCTATCTTATCTAGGAGCGGGTAGATGCCATATTGGAAAATGGGAATGAATGCGAGGATAAGGAGGGGATTGATGACCTGCATCTGATCCGGAAGGATGGTATAGAATCCTATATCGCCGTCCATGAGTCTAGCTTGGAATGTCCAGCCTGTACCTTGTTGGTCGAACAGCGCCCAGAACACTGGTAAAGGTATGTAAAGTACTAGGACCTTGAGTAGGGCTTTCACGTCTTCGACTAGCTGTTTGCCGTGGATTTCTGTCGCGTGGTCCAGCCAATGTTCCTTCTTTTCACTGCTTTTTCTTCGTTCTTTGATTGCTGTCTTTATGGGAAATAAGAAAAAAATCAATATGTTTTTAAATCAACCACACAGTGAGGCCAAAATGCCCAAAAAATTGGCAGAAATTATTATTGTCGTCTTAACATTTGGCGAGGAGTATTCTCATTTATTTTGTCAGAGAGGTTAGGAAACACATTATACAGGGTGTAACAGCGGTAACACCGTGGTCTCTGGTAGTCAAATGGCAAAGAATTTTTGAAATGTTTTATATTGGGATATATGTAGTCGGATTAGATCTACAATTTAAAAATAATGTGCAATATACAGGGTGTTCAAAAATTTAGTAGCGCATCAAAGTTACGTTTTTCTTAATGGAACGCCCTGCATTTTATGGCATTTTTTGAAATGTACACTGAAAACTAGAACAATTTTATTTAAGGTTCCCTATACCTAATTTTTATAATTTATGAGATATTTCAATTTGTTTAAAAAAGGCAATGTTGCAAAACACGTTTAGTACCTCGGAAACGAATTAATTTAGAGAAGTGAAATGAAAACCATAAATAGTAAATCCTTCGGCTGATTGAATGCGACATTCAACGTTTTCTAGTAGTATACAGGATGTTCAAGTGCCTAAGTCAAAGTTTGTGAATTTTACTCGTGCGTAACTTTGTTATTTTATTTTAAATGAAACACCCAGTATATTTTTACGTTGATAGATAGAAATTTTTATTTTCTTTAAACCAGTATTAGGAGTCCCTATACCTATCTCCACTAGTTTTTAAGTTATTTGAATTTTTTTATGCATTTGGTCTAAGTAAATTATCATTACCTTAATTTAATCTAGCTAGCTGGTGATTGTTTTGAATGTGTCAATTTGCCGTGCATCTCGTCAGTACCATGAAAGCATACTCGTTGCAAGAAAGAGCTGATATGATTTAGTTGCTGGCGAACAAACTTTGTGAATTTTATTCGTCCCTAACTTTGTTATTTTAAATGGAATATCCGGTGTATGTTTACATTGATTTATTTAATTAATTTTACTATTTAAAGAAACTTTATTTTTCATAATTTACCTGAATATCATAAACGCTAAGAAGTATATACAAATTAAACAAAACAATATTAAATATTTTTGTATAAAAAGGTAATAACAAGGGATATTTGTATGTATCTATAAAATAAAGAAAAAAAAAAAAAACGCAACAAAATAAACGAAAAGGCACTAGCATTCAACATAATTGCAATTTTCTCCAATGCACAACATAGCTCTTTCTTCAAATGCTTTTCCAACGTTCCTCAACATATTTGGTGTTATCTCTTCCGACCCACCTATTAGGAAATTTTCTATCAAGGTAGTTTCTGACGGACCGTTTGAAATGGGCAGAAGCCCCGTCTAGTTGAAACCACATCCGGTTTCTAATATTTAAGGGAATGTTTTCCAAAAGGGCACAAAAGTCCCTCTTAAGGAAGCTTAGAAATTCGTTTCCATTTAGATGTCTATTGAAGAAATGTGGACCAATTACATGATCACCTATAATGCCTCCAAACACGTTCAAACTCCACCTATGCTGCCGATCCAAGGTATGAAAAAAGATGACGATTTTCGGTATCATAATAATGGAAATTGTGACAGTTTACTAGGCCGTTATTATGAAATGTGGATTCGTCAGTGAATAGAACATAATTAAAAAAAATCATTATCTTCTGCGTATCTATCGAGCGCCCACACGCAAAAATCAACTCTTCGCTCATAATCCATAGGGTATAATTGTTGGTGGTGTTGAAAGTGGTAGGGATGGTATTTGTGTTTTTTTTCAGGATCCTAGATACAGTCATGTGACTTAAATCCAATTCCTTAGCAATCTTTCTTGTGCTGCTATGCGGTTCTTCAATGACTGCTCCTAATGCCACAAATTCATTTTCTTCGCTTACAATTGTTGTTTTATGTCGCTTTATGTAAGCAACGTTGCCTGTGGTACGAAATCTGTCCAACAGGTTTTCAAATACCCTTTTATCTGGATGTTTTCGATTAGGGGTACTTCTGCGCATACACCCGAGACGCAAGGAAGCAATTTTCCTGACACTCATTAATAACTAGAATCATATCAGTTGTTTCTTGCAACGAGTATGCTTTCATGGTGCTAACTGGATACACATCAAATTGACACATTCAATAAAATCACCGACTATCTAGATGAAATTAAGGTAAGATAATGACAATTTACTTAAACCACCTAAAAAACCCAAATAACTTAAAAACTAGTCGAGATGGGTATAAGGACTCCTAATACTGGTTTAAAGAAAATAAAAATTCCTATCTATCAACGTAAAAATATACTGGGTGTTCCATTTAAAATAACAAAGTTACGCACGAGTAAAATTCACAAAGTTTGACTTAGGTACTTGAACATCCTGTAGACTACTGGAGAACGTTGAATGTCGCATTCAATCAACCACAAAATCTGCCATTTATGGGTTTTATTTCACTCCTTTAATTTTTTTAAAAAAATCGTTTCTGAGATACTAGACTTTTTTACAACATTGCATTTTTAAACAAATTGAAATATCTCATAAACTATAAAAATTAGGTATAGGGAACCTTAAATAAAATTGTTCTAGTTTTTAGTGTACACTTTAAAAATGCCATAAAATACAGGGCGTTCCGTTAAGGAAAACCATAACTTTGATGTACTGCTCAGTTTTGGAACAGCCTTTATATTGCATTTTATTTTTAAATTGTAAATCTGATCCACCTACATATATCCTAATATACAATCTTTCAAAAATTATTACCATTTGACCACCAGAGACCACGGCGTTACCGCTGTTACACCCTGTATAAAGTTTCTAATTTTTACCAACAATCAGATCATTCTGCCCCACTGTGCAACCCCTGAGCTCACATATTTTTCAACGAAATAAAGATATCGAAGGTACGGTTGCAAATTTAACAATTACTAAACAAGAAAACGACATTCGAAGAGACGGACTTACACTGATGCACTTGCTGACTCGAATCACCATATTCCCTTCCGGTTGTCTTATGAAGTACAGAGGTTTGCCCAAGATGAAAATAACTACAATAAATAGAGCAGTGAGAATGTAGTCACATATATATAACACCTTACCAATAGAAGTGATCATCAAAACACCAGGGACTCCAAACGCCAAAGAATAACAGCTGTCATCGTCGAAGCAGTGTACGTCTTCTCTTAGAATGGGTGTCACCGTGGTCGATATCAAACTGCCCGCATTGATGGAGAAATAGAACATCGAAAAGAACGTGGCCAATTGCAGAGTTTGCTGGGGTAGTTTGAATTGATCACCGCCAAAAGCTGATACGCAGGGCTTTATACCGCCACTACCGATGGCTATCAGCAAAAGGCCAACCATCGAGAAGGCGACTTGAGGAAAATTCAGCGGCGGGCAAGCGGACATGGCCAAGACTATGTTCCCTATGGCATAGACTATGGATACGTACAGAATAGTGTAGAATTTTCCCAAAAGACTGTCGGCCAACATCGCTCCAAACACCGGGAAGAAGTACTACCAACATTGTGAAGGTGTGGTAGATAATTTTGGCGTCATCTTTACTGAAGAGCAGTATATCGACCAGGTAGAGACTGAGGATTGCTGTAAGATAAATAGAGGTGATAAATAAATGCATATTTAACCAAAATGAGGGTACTCACTTCGCATTCCATAGTAACTGAATCTTTCGCAGAACTCATTGCTGACGATGAAGAATACTTGCTTCGGATAGGGATATTTCTGTGAAAAGAAGTTAAAAATGGTTTTGAATAAATATTCTAATAAAATCCTTAACTAATAAAAGTAAGACTTTTGTATTTGTATGTGATCATCAAGTCAGTAAACTTTGATATAGATTCTCAGACAAAAAAGAAAAAAATACGAAAATATATGTATACAGGGCGTCAAGTGAATTTGGCGCAACATATATGATAACGCAAGCAGTTGACCAGTTAATAAAAGTTCATTTGTTTATCATCAAATATCTGTTATAACGTAATATCCTCCTAAGTAGTAAGTAAAAGGTTAACAAGTACTTTTTCTTATTCTTATTTTATCTATTTTATAATAATAAATAATTCCTGATTTTTTAATTTTGCAACCATTTACAATTAATTGCGCAACGTCCCTGATTAGCGGGCAGCCGAGAGAAGCATGTGGGAGAGCGTAGGTACGCAAGCGAACAAAGAAAGTAGTCAGCTAGTGTCCAAAGCGAGTGGACGTGCCGTTCGGCGGGAGAACAAGTTGTAGAAGTACGCGGCATTAGCGTTGACCACAACACAGTTACATATATTATTCGAAGTGGATCGCGTAGTGAGCTAATGTAATTGCTGAGTGCTGTGGCCACCGTTTGCTGCCGGAGAAGAATACCAAGAATATTGTGCCAAGGAATAAACCTTCTGAGGGAGGAGTCTTGCGATTGTATTGCATCAGCCGTGTTCTGCCGGCGTATGCTGGATATTTCCCGATGTAGAGGGAAATAAAGACGAATGAGTAAATTAATGTATGTGGGAAAGGAATGTAAACAATAACAAACTGCCATTTGGGAAGCTGTTGTTTGAAGTGAAGTTAAGCTTAGAAATTTGGACCCTAATGATTCATCCATTGGACGAACTGTTTAAACATGTAACAAAAAATTATATCGTTCTATTTAAAATAACAAAGTTGGCGTCCATTTCCGGTCAACCGGAAGTGATATTTTGGTTAAAGTATTTCACATTTATAGTTCCAATCGAACAGATAATGGTGCCAAAATCTCAAATATAAGTAAATAGTAGAACATCATTAACTTTTAATGAATCACTTACGTGGAATACCCTGTATATATAATAAAAATATGATAAATAAAAGTATTGAGTAAGATATTTAATGAATTATTAGTATTTATTGGGTTAAATTCATCAAACTGCGGTCCACACTGGAGGAACCTGCAGTTGAACATTTGATGACTGCGTACATGTAAAACTTACTTTTTTGTTTATTCTTTGTTTATAATACGGCGTATAAATCAATTTAAATATATGGGTGTGAAAGTCATAGAAATGACCCACTTGGCAAGTAATGTTGCAGATATCCCAGTAATATTACATTATTTACTAGACAGCGATGTTAAACAAAAACATGTTACTGAAATTTTGCAGCAACATTAAATAGTGATAGAAATATTGCAGGCCATTACAGCAACATTTCAATGTAATCAGGAAAAAATATTTTAAAACAATGTTGCAAAACAAAGACTTTGTTGTCAGAAATGTTGAGGTAATATTTAGTTGTTACATTGCCATATTTACCAGGTGAATCATTACAAGGAATGTTACAACATTTGCGCTTGTAACATTAACATATTTTTACATTTTATAAAGTGTAAGATAGGTACGTATGTTTCTGCAAATTTAGAATTTTGAAAACACAAAACTAATGGAGCAAATTTTCTCTATAAAGTAAATAATGGTGATGAAATTTTTTAACATTTTTTGTAGCCTATAAAATCATGTTAGTGGCTTGTGGTTGCGCACTGCGCACTTTGTAAAAGTTGTACTCGCTTGCCATCACAGTTTTTTGTACCGCGCATACACGAGTTGGCGTGACCTGTGAACCCCTCTTTCACAATATACGTAATCGTGACTGGACAGGGCGTGGATAGGGATTGGGATTGTGCGTCGCAATTATTTTGATGAGAAAAAATTCCGTCAATAATGAATCAACATTATCAGGTAAGTTTTATTTATAATGCTAAAGTAGGTATGTCGATCCTTTCAAATTTATCGAAGATCTTTAAGACAGATATGTTTTATGTATATCATAACCTATATATGTTATAGTCAGAGCGAGGTGGATTTCGGCGGCGAATAAAGGGACGCATGGTTTCTTTCTTGATAAGGTTATGTAAACGGGCGCTTGACTATTTGTACTGCTACTGGTAGAAGGGGGACGAACATCACAGGCGAGTACTCCAATAGCAGCGCAGCGGGCTCAGATGTTCTATCGTGCGATAGACGATGAAATATAATTACATGCAAAAGACAGTGGCGTCCTGAAGTTTTTGTTAGCGCTGTTGTATATTAAAATTAAAAAAGTTGTTTTTAAATTATATATCGTACAATACGCAGTTTATTTAATTTCTAGCTGCAGTAACGTGATACTTTTAGTAATTTTAGATTTTCTATAATAGTAAATTACTGCAAAAGCTGTATTTCATTAACACTACGCACTAGTGGCAATTTAAAATAAGTAAATAATATTAAAGGCATGCGTGTGTAATTACAGACGTTATTTTAATAAAAGGGAAGAGTTTACTTGTGAATTTGTTTCTATTGACGTTTAGATATGACATAAAAATCTAAAACCTTTAGCAAGAAAAGCCGAAGGAGATGGCAAAACAATTATAACTGAAAATGTACTTTGAAACATAAAGAATAAATAAGTTACGAAGTAGAAAAGGTAAGAAACGCCTAGAAATATCTATAAATAATAATCGCTTTATTATTTATATATATTCCTTATATTATTATTCGCAAATCGCAAGAAAAAGGAACTCTTTTAATAGCCAATATATGAAAGTAATACGTACAACGATTCTCAACAAAGACTAAGATTAACAAGCACTGAATAGTACTGACCACTACAAAGTTTACTGTCATTTACTATTGATTTAAAAATAATAGAAAATTCTTTCAAGCTGAACTATGTAGGTATATTAAAGTAATTTTAATATTATATGTAATATATACATATGTAGCTTAAAGTTTGGTGAAGGCACATCAAGTTTCTGTTACTGAACACTTCTTCTTTTGGCATAATTGTTTTTGTAACAGTAACCGCATGATACCTATATGCATGTGTATATGTATATGAAACAATTCTCAACAAAAAACAAAATGCAGCAACCGTCACACGTATGTACACGTCGTACCGACACAGGGCAAGTCTAGTCGGCACGATGCGGGCACATTAACGGGCGTCCGCCTTCTGCCTTCGATGATGTAATGCCAGTTCGCCCGAAATTGTCCTCCCTCTGGTTATAGTAAAACCTACCTGTTGTGCTATAAGGATGAGCAATGTCACGTAATGTCATTCTTGAATTCATAGTAATTCTTGATCAAACAAAGTTTACAAAAATTATAAATAATGTTATATATAAAATATGCAGCTTATCCTCAATTTTCATATAAATAAAATAGTTTTTCTCATCTCTATTTTTAACGGTCTTTTTTTTTTTAATTTCAGAGAGAATTAAGAAGAAATATTGTACTCAACAGATACAGAATACGAAATAACTGTCATGGAAATGGTATGCAACAAAGATTTGATAGAAAAACAGCAAAATGTTCAAAGGAATAAATGCATTCGGGGGTTTTCTTATGTGTTGTGAGTTTTTGTTTAGATTCTATTCATGTTATATTTATGTGCCCATAATCTGTTTCCAATATGAAGTTTATTAAAATGGAATTTAATGTACTTTTTTTTTAATCAATAAATGCCTTTATTGTCTTCTGTAAGCAGTATTACTTTTTAAAGTATTTATTAATGTATTTCGTTTACTTAAATAGCTATTTTAAAATTATTCATAGTATTACTATTTAGTTTTTACATAGAACTATATGAATATATGATTGACCATTTTAATGTATCTGCAAAAAATAACTACAAAAAAGACTTATAATGTTATATTATAAAAATGTCTTATCCATTATATTTTTCTGGCATTAATGTTTAATGTTAATATTGTAATTTTAGTAAGTGAAGATAAAATCGTATAAATAGAGGGGTCCGATTTATGGAGTGTAACATGAAATTATAATATTAACATTGAATTTCAATAAGACTGATTGAGATTCCGTTTTATTTTAATTAATATAACCTCTGGATAAACCTCAACAGCATGTTTCTTGTATAATGCAGCAAGAACTTTTGGAGTAAATAAAAGATTCCTAATAGAAACATTAGTGTAGATATATTTATAGAAACATTTAATTGCCACACTGTATCAATATTTCTCTTTAACATATGAGAAATGTTACGGAAGAGCTGTACTTCAACATTAATCGTCATGTTAAAGTAATGTTACTCGAAGACCTCG
Organism: Protaetia brevitarsis; assembly: GCA_004143645.1. Classification (NCBI taxonomy): domain Eukaryota; kingdom Metazoa; phylum Arthropoda; class Insecta; order Coleoptera; family Scarabaeidae; genus Protaetia; species Protaetia brevitarsis. The sequence continues at coordinate 892,291 of RXPK01000297.1, forward strand.
TATTAACATTACTGGAAAATATTGTTTCGTAACATCGCTTAGGCGGACATTAAACCGTCGTAGAAATGTTACTGCATGTGGTACATTGTATATATTTTTGTAACACTTCGCGTTACAAGATAACATTTAGACGACGTTATAATCATGTTGTTTTGCCAAGTGGGGAAGTACCTGAGAGCAGTGAAAGATAAAATAAGAAATGAGACAGAGAGCTGAAAGTAGGACCTATTCCGGAAACTATTCAGAAACAACAATTAAGATGATTTGGACGTGTAGTACGCATATCGAGGACGGGAAGCAGACAAAAAAGTGTTGTTAACCAAGAAATCATCATCAGAGAACAAGGGAAAGATTACGGAAAACCTAATAGCGGACAGTTTCAATAAGCGTGGAGTCCGATGAAGCGAAGAAAAAACAAGAACGTTTGGACAACATTTATCCCTAACAGAGAAAATTTAAGTGATTATAGTAGTGTTTTAACACCACATTGATTAATATAATAAATATTAAAATGTAAGTTGATAAAAACGAATGACATAAAATGATTTAAAGTTCATATACAATCGAGTCAATTTTTTTGGCCGTCCTTAACATAATTGGTATGTTTGCTTATCTGAAAGCACTATATTTATTTCATTTATTTTAGATGTTTCAAATACTGCATTTCTAACGAAACTAAACAGACTGCAATAAAAAACGTGAACTGCACATATTTTTTTAAATTCCTAACATTGCCATGACGTATGCTAAATAGGTGAGGCATTTTTAATGGCATTCCTAAAACAAGATAACATTTATTTGCACATATCCGAAGGTACGATAAAAAAAAACGTTGAAACAATACCAATTGCTTTAGTATCATATCTGTGCATTGCATACATCATTCAACAAATTCCTAACTTATCACACTGAAAACCGCAGACAATGTCTTACGTGAAAATAACTTTATTGCTTATAACTGTAAGTACTCACAACTTCTATATAAATCCATATCTCAGAGCAGATCTGTACTAACAACTAGTCACATGAAAACAGAATTAAGGAATTATAACATTAAAGTGTAAAGTTTAGAACTGGATTCTTTTGGTAAATACGTTGTTTAATAATATGATTTATCATATTGGAAAAAGCCAAAATTGCTCGACCAATAGTATCTCTAATATCTAAAACACTTCTACTCTGAGATGCGAATACGTAATTAAGATTTTTATAAGACCAAAAGAATTGAATTATTTCTTTTTTAAGATGTTGACGATTTCTTGGGCATTAGCCTCTTCGCAAGGCACCAATTTTCCCCATCAATGGATTATTCCATGCGCGAGAAAAGGGATTTGACTTTTGTGACAGGGCCAATACAAAATTTTTTGAAAGTTTTGATAGATTCCTTCTTGGCCACAATCAATGACGCTACCAAAGGCGTAGCCCAAGATTTACTCTTACAAATCCAAGTGCTGTGTTACGGAGTAATAGAACGAATATTTCCTGGGAAATCTGGGCAGGCACAAATAGGTTTCGTTGAAAATATTTCAACTCAATTATTGTAATAATTTTATCTATTCTTCATATATTATTCTGTATCTGATGGTGTAGTCAGAAAATGACAGGAATTAAGTTAACCAAAATGTGCTCAGTTTAACAATATTCCTAGGTTAAATACAGTCGAAGCAGCAGATTTATTTCCCTCAACAAAAACGCTTTTGTCATTATTTTATTGTTAGATTAAACAAACATTCTAAGTTAAAACAAACAAGTTTTATCTGTCATTTTAATACAACTATTTTTGTGATGTTATAGTAAAAATATGTTAAGCCAAATGTAGAATTACTTTTCAATAAATCATTTTATTATATTGTTGCAGTAAACTAAAGAAAGAGGCATATATGTTTGGCTTTGCAAAGGATTTGGTTCAAGTATTATGGTATAATATTTTTACCATCTCTTTTATTAGTATTATGATGTGTAAAAAGTACCTCTAAACTGGAATATGTTAGATATACTAAAAAAAAAAAAATAGTTAGCGTCAATGTTTTCATTTCGATGTTTTCTCAGCAAATCTTTTTGTGTCACCCGTCACAAAATTTTAACTATTCACTTAATATACAGGGTGACATAGAAAAAACTACAATGCATAGCAACATATGATAGAGGACCAAGGAATAACAAAAAAGGTCCTATACACTAATGTCCGATTTGTTGTTTGTTTTCAAGTTTACAAGCTGTTTAAGTTAAAAGGCTTTTATTAAACAAAACAACATTCAAAAATATAAGATACATATTAGGTTCTTGCATAAGGTGTTCAAATTGGTTGCCCTTGTTCCCTGATACACATTTCAATCTTCGTGTTAATGACTGACAGCATCTTTGAAATATGTTAGCATTAATACGAAACCTGTTAGCAGACTCCACAATTCTGTTCAATAATTATTCTTCACTATTTAGTTCTGCGGCATAAATGAGCTAGGCAAAAGAAATAAAGTAACCCTCTGTGGGTTCCGGTCACACAGGGAGTGGAAAGGAAACGGAAAATAACGGATAACCTCGCAAAAAAAGGGACTGGATGCCTTTTGTAGGGCCTGAACCCTTTTGCGGGTTAAGTAGCAGTACAATACTGAAGAAACTAAAAATGGCATGGAGCAGAGGAAAATCCAGTTATTGGAAAATCTCAGGGAATGAGAAAGTAAAATTCTTCTGGGAACTTATAACAGAGAGGTTTACAGAATGCATTTAACCTCAGTAAGAACCAATGTTCGCATATTAACAGGAATACTTTCAGGCCATTGTAGACTGAAAGGACACCTGGTAAGCTTGGATTGGAAAAAGATCCTGAATGCAGATTTTGTGGGAACAGGATGAAACATCCATCCACCTCCTCCTCAAACTGCGTAGCACTGTGCAACTCGCAGGCATTGCACCTAGGAGCATGTGAAATCGAAGAGGGAGACTTACCTAGACTGTCCTCTTGACATCCTACACTTTCTAAAAGGAATAGGATTGGTAAAGGCCAGTTGTAAAAGCAGCAAGGATAGGGACACAATAGATTTTTAGGTCGCAGTGTAACCCACCTTCCTATTTACATACATAGTTCTGCGGCATACACGTCACTTTTCATAAATCCCAAAATGAAAATCGAGGGATTAAGGTCGAGACTAGAGCTGGCATGGTATAGGTCACCCAAGACCAACCCACCTATTTCCAAATTTTCTTTGCGAAATTCCCTACTTCCTAGAATAGTGAGCTGGCGCGCCGTCCTGCATGTAGTAGATTCTTCTTATAATATTCAATGGAACATCTAATAAAGTATTCAGTTCATTTTCCAAGAAATTTTTCGATAGAGTTCGCCTGTCAATCGTCTGGGCATTCGAAATGGATCAATTAGATAATTGTCGATTATACCTGCCCACACATTAATGGAAAACCCATACTTACTGGTGATTCCGCATTACGTTCTGATGAGGATTTTCATCGCCCCAATAATGCATATTGTGAATATTCAAAATGCCATCGCGACTAAAGCCTGCTTCATCGGTAAACAAAATTAATGACAAAAAGTTTTGCCCTTTATTTTGCAACCACTCGCAATATTGTAAATGGGGTAGGAAATCCTGTTCCAATAAGTGATGGATTTTTTGGAAATGAAATGGAAAGGAAATGGATGAAGAAGTTGTTCTTTGACGACTTCCCTAACAGATTCACGATTGACATTCGGTACAACTGCACTTATTCTTCTGGTACCTTATTCTAGGATTGTCTTCTACTATTTGCAAAAATAGCTTCTTCATTTGGCAACAGTACGACGAGTTCTGTTAAACCCCAGAAGCAATTTTGGTTTTTTTAAAGCAACCATCTTCTCCCAATGTACGTCAAATAAATGTCCTAACATTAGGAACTTGCCTTAATGGGTATCTCTCTCGATAGATCCGTTGAGCGTCAAAAGAATTTGAATGAGCTTCGCCGTAACACATGATCATGTCCCTGTATTCTACGAAAGTATAGCGCATCATTTTGAAATAAAACTTTCAAGACACTATGCTAATATTAGTTTGACATTTACCAAATGTTTTGTTTCATGAAATCACAGCCTACCTTAAAATATTTTTAATTGCCCAGGTAATACTAAAATACAAGAACAATAGAAAGAACAACTTGTAACTTGAAAAAAAGCAATCGAACATTAGTGTAGAGGAACTTTTTTTGTTATTTTTCGTTCCTCTATCTCATGGTGCTATGCATTGTAGGTTTTTCTATGTCACCCTGTGTATATATATTAACTATTTTTCACGTGATATGTTTCAAAGAGTTGGATTGAACTCTTGCTAGGATTACTATTAATAACAATATAAATTTGTTGTAGTAACAACAAATACCTAACAATCTTTTTTCGTGCCAGCAACACAGTTTGATTCGTCATATACAACCAAACAGTATTGTTAAATTAACCAAATTTTGATTAGCTCAACCATTTATCATCCAACCATCCACATCTAACCATTTTTTCATGTTTTTTAATCATTACTTAATATTAATAGGTAATTTTTAATTATTATTTTATAAAAAGAAAGAATTTTCTATTTCTTAAATCTAAGTTAATATTTTATGTATTCTAGCTAACTATAAAATAAATTTCACTGTGTTTATACAGTAGATGTATCACATACACAGAAATTCAAAATGATTGTCAATTCCGCTCCTATAGATAGTAACACGGTGTAGGGTATATGGCCGCGTGTTTTAATGAAGGTTTGAAACTAAGTCAGTGTTGGACAATAAGAAAGTAAACCGGACTGCTCATTTAAATAAGGAAAACGTAACTTATATTTTGAACTCGCATTATAATAAAAACTATGGATTGGTGTTTTCTGCTTGTAAAAATGAAAATGTAATTAATTTAAACTTTACTAAATTATGATTTTACAATTCAGTACTAACTGGTATTTAACTAAATTTATTTATTACATTAAATTATAACATACAATTAGTATAATTATTAAGTGACAAAACTGCATCTCTCAGTTCTTCTAATGGTATGCATGCGGTTTCTATAGATCCTATTTTTTAGATAGCCGAACATGAAGTAATCTAATGGGGTTAGATCAGGCGATCTTTATGGCCATCTTTGTGCTCAAACGAACCTGTCAGCAAAAAACTGTTGAAGATATTGGCAGGTTTGTCGAGCAGTATGTGCTGGAGCATTATGTCCTGCTGAAATAAACCTGCTTCAAGCTCATTTTCTTGTAACTTTGCAATAACAATTCCAACATCTGTTGGTAACGTTGGGGTGTTACAGTTTCCTCGAAGAAAATTGGCCCTATTATTCGTTGCCTGAACATAGCTAACCAAACGCCAACTTTTACGGGATGCAATTGCATTTCTCGAAATTCGTGTGGATTTTCTGCAGACCAGATACAATAGTTTTGTAAATTGATATAGTCTGTTAGATAAAACCAGGCTTTCATCCGAGAAAAAATGATTTGTTATAGCAATAGTCATCGTCCCTTAAATTGTTATTAAACCAAATGACAATATTCAATCGCGTATCGTGATCTAATGGTATAATTCCTGTACCGTAGAAACTTTTATAGGGATGAAAATGTAACTTTCTTTTGACAGCTCATTGCGCTGAAGTGTATGATAAGCCTATAAAATTATAAAATGTAATAAACTATTTCACTTAATATTAATATTGATTTTTTACCTGTTTGTTGAGCTAATTACCACAGATAAATTCCCTTATTTTCTTACAGTAATCAGAAATACTATTGTTGGTGATATTAGATGTAAATATAAACGATTTGAAAAAAACTATAAGATAAATAATCGAAAGATACTACAACACGCACGCCAATGTCGCTAAATGTCAATAAAATTCATTTAATGTATGAAATTTGTATGTAGCTAACTTTGCTCATTAAATTGGTAATAAGTATAGATAAATTTTTCCGGAAAACAGTTTTTTTCTTACGACAATCATTTTGAATCACATGGTATATGTGAAAATGAAAAAAAAAGGATTGAGTGTATATTACAAAAACATGCCTGATACAGGTGTCTCAAAAATAATGGACCCTTATACATTGAAGTATCGGGGAAAATAATTTAATTAAAAGTTACAACTACCGTATTGATGATCACCTCGACGGCTTTATGCCGACAAACATAACCTATGTTTCAAGATCATTTTGTATTTTTCAAATGAAAATCCCTTCTTTAACCTAGCATTCTGCAAGAGCGCTAAATTTTTACAATTCCAATGTCCAATCACAGAAAGGATTCTCACCTTGCAATCATTCTTGAATAACTCAGATTTACTCTTAAGTGGTGGAATCATCGCAATTTTGTGTCAAGACTTCTGTCTTCGATAGTAGATCCTTTCTTTGAGAGAGCGAAAGCTTTTACAACCAGGACCTTTTTTTATATATATAAAAGCGTAAATAACATCGTTGTTATTACAGATAGACACATATAGTAGCTTATAAAAAGTGATATTATTTGTCTTTATAAAATTTAAAAATCGATTAATCGAACTATAATCACCTTCAAAGTAACACTTAAAATTAAACCAGGTTTAACATGTCAGTGCAAATGGACCTAGATTCTATAAAACCTTTGTATAAGAGACTTTCGTCTAAAATCAAAAATACATAATCAAAGACCCAGTCTTCGGTGAGACACCTGTAGGTACATATTTTATAAATACTTGGTGCTACTTCGGTTAATATTTAAGATTGCCATACGTTTAGAACAAATGTCAATTACGGAAAACCTGCCTGTTACAAAAACAAACCAATTTAAGTAGCCGTCGAATAAATAAAAATACAATTGCAACCAGGTATTTTACAATCATTTGTCGTATTAAAAATAATTTTTATGTTAGTCAGGTGAGCAAGGTCATAAAATCATTGATGTAAGTAAGGCTAAATACATATAGAAATTATGTTTCAAGGAATAAACGTATTATACATACTACATCGTACATATACACAATATAGTTCCTAGGATTCATTATAATAAATAACATGTAATAAAGATAGATGCGTTTAATTGCATGTTTACCTTAACAGCGCCTTTGTGTTCAATCGTCATCCTGTTTTCGGAATCGCTATTCCAAAATTTAACTATGGAAATTCGTATAAGAAATACTAGAATAACATATCACAGAATTATCACGTTTCACTGAGAATTCAAACTAATAAAAACAAAAAAAAAAACGGATATACATCTCAAAGGAACAAATACAATTCGACGTACGCACAGGTGTGTTAAATAATTTGAAGAGCAACAACACAACAGGTATATCACTGACAGCTGGTTTGTAAGAAAACAAAACACGGGCACGCGTTCTCGCTTGTCGTCCCAAGAGAAGTCATTCGATCAAAACATCGCGTCAGCCGTGAAAGTTTGTGAACGAGCTCGTCAGAACGGTGGCCACAACAATTGCACTCTTCGCTTGGCCCGCATTTTATAATGATATGAAGAGCGCGTCGCGTCTGCATACACACGAAGAAGGTAACAATAATGTTAATTAACGGCGCTATTTTGACAAGTGAATGTGGCGCATACGAATGACGTTAAATAGTAATCGAATTGATTGTTTTAGGTTGCTGAATCGTCGCGTTAAAAACTTACACAGAAAAACATGTTGTAAATTTTCGAGCAATTATAAAGTCTCGCACAACAAGTTGTTGAACATCGAAGAACGAGACCAACTTGGATTAAAATTGATCATGCACAAAATTGTTGACGTTAGTTATCGCATTTTTTGCAACAAAATGCATACTTTTGTTACACAATTTTGCTACTATTACAAATCTGTGTTTGTGAGCCGACATTAAGATTTTGCGTACAGATTAACTACGCTATTGCTATAATTAATGTGAATAATTATTTACTGTACAATGTGTTTTTTTTTTTGAAACATAATGTGTAGTTTTGTTGCACAATTTGTTGACATAATCTACTTATAAAAAAAGCATAAATTGCATCTCGCTTGCCGCAAACGCAATAATGAATTTTCAGTAGAATTTTGGGTACAGTAAAGCTGCATTGAGAAAAATGGGCTAAGTAAAGTGTTTACTTGATAAAAAATTACTTACAATAGATAAAGTTTTACTTGGAACTATTCTCGTTAATTAATACCTGCAACTAAACCCAGTTTCCTGAATGCAAATTGTTACTGTAAATAGTGCTTTTATTAACGGCTATTACACAGCGTACCTGACTAATTTGTGGTAAGTAATGTATTACTTATGACTACTGGTACTGTATCTAACTACAGCACGTGGTTAGTAGAAGTAACAACAATGCTGATCGCTATTAAACTCATGTATTTTCTTAAATAGGTAACAACTTGCCACAACTATGATTATTTCAGTTTTGCTGCCACCCCGTGATTGTTTTACTATTCCTGATTGGCTAATGTGGCGGAGTAATGAAATAGTCCCCGAGACTGCTACGCGCGCAAGCGCGGGCTAGCGTCAAGTAAGAGTTACGGACGTGGGAAAAGGTCTTCGAAAAAGAGTAGCCAAGGAGTACGGCCATTGTAGGCCAATTGGAACGCAAATATATTAAAAATACCGGGTGAGTTAACTCAAGGCCCCATCCGTATAAAGAATCCCAGCGAAAGAAGAAGTACCGAGCCTATAAGCAATCGGATGTCTCAAGATTGTAGTTTTAAACCACGTGGCGGGATATTTGAATTCCCCATCATTGTGATGATATCTGCGCCCGCTGGTGAAGTTAAAGTGTGGATGCCGTCGCTAAGTGAGTGACAGTCCAAGTGCCACCTACAGTTAAGGATACCCCGACGAAGTAGCAGTTTTCGAGGCGATCACCGGACATAACCGCCACATACACCGGCAGAGGATCAACTCGCCGAGACAACGACCAGTACAAAGAACCAACAGAAAGTTTAGCACCTAGGTATAGGTATTTCCTTGTTTGTTATTAGTTGTAGCTTCAAAGCCATATTTCTCTTTGTCCTTTCTTTAGATTTCAATAATTTCAATAACTAAATAAAGTTTCAAGGGGGCCCCATTTACCTTATCTTTTATTATTGCTTTGTTCATTTTTTTCATTATTAAGGAATATATTTTATGAGCCATTACGTTGTAAATTGTTTAAAAAAAAATCTGTTAAAGTGAAACCAATATCTTTCTTTCATATTAAGTAGTCACTGTGTTTGTCCTATACAAAATGAAACTATTACTAATAATACTGCTTTTTATTTAAATTTATATTAAATATTCACCAAACTTCCTCGTGTCCTGCACTACCTATAGTTGAACAACAAATTTAAGGTAAGTATATTGTATATTTATAGCAAACCATTACCTTCTATATATCAGGTATTTAGTGAACGTGTATTAATGATACTCTTTCCTTATCACAAGTAATCTAAATAGCTTGTATTAATTATGAAGGTATGTCCAAGATTTTGATAGACTAAAGAAATTTCCTAACTTTATGATCAAGTATAATATAAATTTTAAATTATTGGAGAATTCGCAATTAGCAAATATGCAAATTCGCAGTAGAAAATTGAAAAAATGTAAATAAATGAACGTAAACTTACAATTTAATAGAGCATTTAACCAACAAAACAATTTAAAACAATGGAAGGCAATTAATTATAGACGATTATTAAGTATCAGCTAAATAGTAGATAATAAATATATAATAAATAAAATAAACGTTTAATTTTTTAATTCTGGTTAATAGAATTGCCAATTAAGCGATTTTAGTTTTAGAGAAAAGTTAGAATACATCTTTAATTGAAGAAATAAATATGTGACGGTTCCTGAGCTTAATATTTTAAACAAGCCTTATATTTGCACGAATACACGTGCGATTTTTTGCTGAAATCATCCTTTAGTAACATGTATTAATTTGGAAAATGTTCGGAAAGTTTAATACATAAACAAACACGTCATGTATAGTAAATAAGTACTTACAATAAGCTTTTCCTCTTCATCATAACTGCCCTTTCGTTCTAAACCTGCAAAATAATGGAAACAGATTGTATATAAACGTTTTAAGAGGCTTTGATTGGCTTATTGACACTCAAAAATGTTTACAATAAATCATAAGCTTTTTTTTATTATATCCACAAATACATCTCACGCGCACTAACACAAGCACCCCAGAAAACAATACCGTAGGATAATATATATAAGGATATATAATAGGATATACTCGAATAAACCTGGGCCATTGATTATACTATACAGGGTATTCCACGTAACTGTTCATTAAAAGTTTATATGTTCTATATTTACTTAATTTGAGATTTTGCACCAGTATCTGTTCGATGTGAACTATAAATATAAAATACCTTAACCAAAATATCACTTCCGGTTGACCGGAAATGGATGTCAACTTTCTTATTTTAAATAGAATAATATACTTTTTTATTCATTTTTGGATTCTACAACTATAAATACGGTCAGTTTTCATTAGCTATTTCCTATAGCTACATGTAGCCGTTTCGATTATTTAAGTTTTCTTTTTTTTTTTAGTCATAATCATTGCATCCATTGAGAAAATAATATCTCGCTTAATACTGCAAGTAGACACTCCAATTTTGCCTATGTTATGAATGTAGATATAACTCTAAGAAACGGTAAGCACACTTTACATTCTAAACATACAGGATGTTCAAAACTGAGGAACAAAGTGACATATTTTCAAATGCAGAAAACTCATTTTTTTAATAGAACACCCTGTATTTTAATTCGGAGAGTAGGAAGTAAATATCATCCCCTATCGCATTAATTATCAGGCATTCCTATACCTATCTTAATAGATTTTGAGATATGACACTTTTTGTAACAACAGACTAAGTAGCCCTATCTTTTGCGTTTGTAGCTGGCTCTGAATGGAATTAATGTCAAATTCATTGACTAACCAAAAGTGTTTATATATATCATTGTAATTACACTTTCGTACAACGCAATAGTAATAGAAATGACTATTCGAACAGACATTCTTGTATGGTTATTCGAAAACAATACATGATTTGAGTAATCCATTTCAGAGCCAGTTACAAACATTTAAAGATAGGCACTAGTTTGTTTTAGCAAAAAGTCGCTCATATCTCAAAATCTATTTAAAGATAGGTATAGGGAATGCTCATATAAAGCGATAGGGGATGATATTTACTTCCTAATTCCGAATTAAAATACAGGTGTTCTATTTAAAAAAAATGAGTTTTCCTGCATTTGAAATATGTCCATTTGTTCCTCGGTTTTGAACAGCCGTATGTTAGAATGTAAAGTGTGCTTATCGTTTCTTAGAGTAATATCTACATTTATAACATAGTAAATTTGGAGTCTCTACTTGCAGTATTAACCGAGATATTAATTTCACAATGATGTAATGATTATGACTAAAAAATAAATAAAAACTTAAATAACTCAAAAACGCCAACATGTAGCTATAGGAGTAGCTAATGAAAACTGACGTATTTATAGTTGTAGAATCAAAAATGAATAAAAAATTATATCATTTCTATTTAAATAACAAAGTTGACATCCATTTCCGGTCAACCGGAAGTGATATTTTGGTTAAGGTATTTTGCATTATTGTTCCAATCGAACAGATACTGGTGCCAAAATCTCAAATATAAGTAAATAATAGAAAACATCATAAACTTTTAATGAACCAGTTACGTGGAATACCCTGTATAATATAGATAAACCACGTCCATAAGAGACAATGGCAACGCTTAAATTTGAGCTTTTGGACCACGCCGCTATAAGCCGCCACCGTTTCCTGGTCCAAAATATAAGTGGGATATCTAAGATCTCAACCTTGTTAACTCATTAACTTGAACAGTGTTACGCTTCTAAATAACAGATGGTGCTGTATACCACGCATATACATTGCCCGCGCCTTATATGAAATATTCAAATTGTAAAACTTGATAATTGTAAGAAAATGCAGACAAACTATCGATACATTCATGCCACAATTGTTATTTTATGTTATTTTAAAGCCTTTGCGTTGAATTCACTAAAAATTGTGGCGGGAAATTTAAATTTGGCTATTAGGGCACTTAACATGACATATTTGAATATTTTTGAAAACGAAGAATTTAGGGAAATTGAACGGTAATTAGCTACTTCCAAGGGAGATTCCTTTTTATAAATGGAAGTAATCTTCGATATTTTTAAAAGGTCGGGAGATGCACCAGTTGTACAACTATCCGATCACCAGCATCTATCTTACATGTAACCAACAATATGCATAAACAGAATTGCACATCTTGTTATAGTATCTATTTATGTTCAATCAAACGCAGTGTCACTGTCACACTGCCTCTCTTTTAAAGAATGAATAAACCTTGACCCTAACCTATTTTTTGTCCAAATTCATAACATATTTAAAGCATAATCCGTTTCACTGTCAATCGAAGCCAATACTTGACCTAACTCACATTAAAAGGATGCAAGTTCTTCTACGAAGATCGATTGACAGGATCGTTTAATAAAATCGGGCACAATTCCGTTCATTTAGATAATCTAATAAAATCCTAATTTATGTTTCTCTCTCAATTTTCTACTCTTGAACATAATTTGCGCGCACATAAATCTCTTTTTTATAACTTATAAGTCTTATAACACTTTCCTTGAATATGAATACATAGAAACAATGTTTGCAAGTTTAATAGAATTTCTTTATTTGTAGAAATTTAGGCTTAGAATAAAAAACACACCGAATTTCATGTTTATCACGTCGTGTTTACCCACATCGTTTAATAAAAAAAAAATGGTGTTATTATGTCAACACCTTTTTACATGTATAGATAAACGTAATAAAAATATTTTTCGAGAAGCACGTGTTAATAAAAGCAATTCATTGACAGTTAAGCAATCTATATAAAATCCAGTGGTGTTTAAAATCTTCATGGAAATGTTTTGCAAATTGCTTTATTCCCCACACCTAATAGTTATGCAGCAAAGATTAGAGCCCCTTACTGAATCTTTGAAAAACAGCGAACATGAAAAACAGAATTCTTTTGACATCTGGCGATTATTGGGTTTCGGAAAGTGATAAAAGTAAAAGTTATTAAAGCAGATTGGATACAGTCAATACGCAAACTGGTAAACCAGTCGTTCACTTTCTATAAATATGTAATATACCCTGCCGGTCTTCGATACAAGGGCATTAACATGTGCTTAGTTTATTTAAAAGCATATATTGTTTCCGTTATATGTGCAGTGTAAGGTAATCTCCTTTCAGAATATTAAATATAGTATTATTATTATCATATAGAACTGGAGGAAACATGCAAGGTTTTCTATAGAACTAACTGGTTTGACTTCTCAGATAACTTAGAAAAAAAATGGTATAGGCAGATAGAAGCTTGTATACAGCAAATGTAGCAACATTTCAAAGATAATCGTTAGAGCCATTTTCGAGAAAATATAAAAAAAACCAAAGGCTTTTATGCCTTGTTTGTTACTTCAAACCCGTGTTTTTTCCAAAGAAGTTTATTGTCTAAGTTAAGGCCTGGTGTGGTATGACCCCAAGTAGCACATTTACTTGTGATTACCACTGCTATACAGGCTATTCCACGTAACTGGTTCATTAAAAGTTTATGATGTTCTATTATTTACTTATATTTGAGATTTTGGCACCAGTATCTGTTCGATTGGAACTATTAGTGCAAAATACCTTAACCAAAATATCACTTCCGGTTGACCGGAAATGGATGTCAACTTTCATATTTTAAATAGAATGATATAATTTTTTATTCATTTTTGGATTCTACAACTATAAATACGTCAGTTTTCATTAACTATTCCTATAGCTACATGTTGCCGTTTTTGAGTCATTTAAGTTTTTCTTTTTTTTTAGTCATAATCATTGCATCATTGATAAATTAATATCTCGGTTAATACTGCAAGTAGAGCCTCCAAATTTGCTATGTTATGAATGTAGATATAACTCTAAGAAACGGTAAGCACACTTTACATTCTAACATACAGGGTGTTCAAAACTGAGGAACAAAGTGACATATTTTCAAATGCAGAAAACTCATTTTTTTTTTGTTTTAATTCGGAATTAGGAAGTAAATATCATCCCCTATGACTTTATATGAGAATTCCCTATACCTATCTTTAATAGATTTTGAGATATGAACGACTTTTTGTTAAACAGACTAAGTAGCCCTATCTTTAAATGTTTGTAGCTGGCTCTGAAATGGATTCACGTCAAATTCATGTATTATTTTTGAATAACCATACAAGAATGTCTGTTCGAATAGTCATTTCCATTAATATTGCATTGTACAAAAGCGTAATTACGATGATATACATAAACACTTATGGTTAGTCAATGAATTTGACATTAATCCCATTCAGAGCCAGCTACAAACACGCAAAGATAGGGCTACTTAGTCTGTTTAACAAAAAGTCGTTCATATCTTAAAATCTATTTAAAGATAGGTATAGGGAATGCTCATATAAGTGATAGGGATGATATTACTTCCTAATTCCGAATTAAAATACAGGGTGTTCTATTTAAAAAAAAATGAGTTTTCTGCATTTGAAAATATGTCACTTTGTTCCTCAGTTTTGAACACCCTGTATATTAGAATGTAAAGTGTGCTTACCGTTTTTTAGAGTTATATCTACATTTATAACATAGCAAATTTGGAGTCTCTACTTGCAGTATTAACCGAGATATTAATTTCTCAATGATGCAATGATTATGACTAAAAAAAAAGAAAAACTTAAATGACTCAAAAACGGCAACATGTAGCTATAGGAATAGCTAATGAAAACTGACGTATTTATAGTTGTAGAATCCAAAAATGAATAAAAAAGTATATTATTCTATTTAAAATAAGAAAGTTGACATCCATTTCCGGTCAACCGGAAGTGATATTTTGGTTAAGGTATTTTACATTAATAGTTCCAATCGAACAGATACTGGTGCCAAAATCTCAAATAAGAGTAAATAATAGACCATCATAAACTTTTAATGAACCAGTTACGTGGAATACCTGTAGACACAACTACTTCACTATAGTCAATGTTACGTATTTTTTACTACACTTACTAGCTTTGAAGGTATATCTACTTAGACGATATATCTGTAGTTGCAGTTACGTCGTGGTCACCAAATAAATTACTTTAAGGTTTATTACTTTATGGTGCTAATAACATAGTAATTGTTACGCCATTCTTACTTCTTGACTTGGGACATTGCCCAATAAACCAAATTCAAATTTCCCTCTATTATTTTCTGTAACTCCAACACGAAAGCACGAAGTTACAAACGATTTTGTATTACATTACAAGTTATTTGAATACCTTTAAGTTAAAGTTACTAAATATAATTGCGGGAAATTTGAATTTTATTTACTGGGTGACATTGACATTATGTCAGTAATGTTACACATTATCGTTGTAGTTATAATCATTTTGTGTATGTTTAATGTTCAGAAAAATACGTAGACAAAAATCGCTTTCAACGATTATTCAGTCGTAAAAATTAATGTATACCCGTAAGTATTGTGTACAACTTCTTATGTCTCAAAATTTTATACTTATACCGGATGTATCAAATAAAAAAGTAAATTTTGCTTGGGTGTTAACTACACGACATATAAAGCACAAACCCACCGAAACCGGATTTCATCATTAAAAAATAAAAAAAAGAAAAATTTAGAGCCAAAATTCTCTTTAGTTCGGGCCTGATGCAAGGAAACGTCATGTTAAGCACCCGCTAGACGTGGTATTATGTATAAATACATTGCACTCATTTAGTATTATTCTTAATGGTATGCCGTAAGTTCATTTAACGTCATTCTGAATAAAAAAAAGACCAATCGGCCAGTGTGCCCTTGTAAAAATAGCAAAATTGAGGCATTTCAAATTTTTTCTTTTTATAAAATAAACATTCCTTATTTGTTAAGAGCATTCTACGTAAGCCTACAAAGTATTATTTTTAATATCCTGGTAAGACGTTCGAGTTTCACCGGATATGCGACTTCAGTAGTTACAAAAAAAGTAAATATTTTTCTTTTGCTTTGACGAATCGAGAGTTAGTTGTTAATAAACGGTACCACATGAATCTGAGTTATTTCTTTTGGATTTATTTAATCATATAACGCAAAATGAATTGAATCAAATTACACAGAAATAAATGTAGGTACAGAAAATTTGCAAACACGCCTTTTTACTATGATGTCGCGCGAAAATGAATCTATACAGTCCCGCGCTTTTGCCCATGCATCAAGCTTCGATTTTCTTAATATGAAATCATAATGGTCCTGTAAAGGATCGTTTTCTCGAGACGGGAAGAATTTAAATAAAATGTTCGAAGTGGCTTGCACTCCAAGCGGCGATCCACACAAAACTAACAGCGGTAATGGCTGAAGGATAGTGGTATGTGGGGGTATACTCGGGACAGCATTTAAGTTGGGCACAGGTGCGGCTCTAGCCCACAGCATTTATAAAATATTTTTTTTTCTCATTAATGCTTACAGGTAGACCCCCTATGCATTAAGACTTTTTGATTGTATATGATTATAGCTGCTACAAATTATTATATTTACCTCTATATCTGATACGCCCTGTATATGCGAAATAAGTTATTCTAATAAATAAATAAGAACTTCAGAAACAGAACACCTATTTTACCAAGGAATACATAAAAATATTATTTCAACGCGTGCTTGTTTATATCTTGATAACAAAAACTAAATTGTAAAAACAAGAAATCCTGTGTCGGATAAATACACAACGAATCATACATAACATCTGTTTACACCGATAAGCCGCAGTCGTAGTAAAAGCTATAGTCCATCTTAAGTATGTGCTTGCCACATACATACATTTTAGCGTAGGTCGTTAACTTTTTTTTGGTAGGAACTGTACATTGCCCAGTAAACCAAATTCATTCATTCAAATTTCCCTCAATTATTTTTCAGTACCTTCAGCAAGTTACTTACGATTTTATATTACATTAATAGTTATTTGAATATCTTTAAGTTGAAGTTACTGAATATAATTGCGGGAAATTTGAATTTTATTTACTGGGTGACATTGACATTACGTCAGTAATGTTCCACGTTATTGTTGTAGTTATAATCATTTTGTGTATGTTTAATGTTCAGAAAAATACGTAGACAAAAATCGCTTTCAACGATTATTCAGTCGTAAAAATTAATGTTTACCCGTAAGTATTGTGTACAACTTCTTATGTCTCCAAATTTTATACTTATATAAAATAAAGAAAATAAGTACGTAAGCCGATACTTGGTTTTACGAAACAACCTTTTTAGACACTTTGCATTACGTCAGGTTAATGCAAACCAGTTTATCCAAACAGAATTTATATGCTCATTTAAACGGTATTATTCCACTTAAATGATCATATAAATTCTGTTTAAACTTTCAAAGTTCCTTATAACGCTTACTTAAACATTTTTTTTAAGGCATAACCTCTTAATCTATCATTTCTCGAAGAACTAGACCGAGAATGAGTTGTATTAGTTATAATTAAGCATACCTCCATGATATTTCAATAGATAAATGTAATTTCTCACCGATTTAATTCTTAATTATCTTTTGAAATTGAGAAATTGTGAAACGATTGTCAAGAATATACCATTATTGAGAGTTACAGTAAATTATAGTAATCCGTATTGTATTGCAGAACGTGTTTGATTATAGAATGTGGGTTATCTTAGTTTGAAAGTGATTCGAAATCGCTTTATTACTTCTGAGATAATATCTAATATTCTTAATAAAAACGTATCTTTCTCAAGGCCGTATGCAGTTTTGTTATTCTGAGATGCGTAGGTATAAAATTGAAACGGTGACATGGCGATCTTATTGAATAAATGAATAAATGAAAAAAAAATCTGGAACACCAGCCACTTCAGGAACGCTGGAGATTATTGTTTACATTCGTCTTATTTTTATTGTTTTGTCATCGTGTCATGGAAACCGTTGAGCTGGCTCAACTACACTATTATATTTATATAACGATTTCTAATTTGTCTCCCATTTCAATATAGAATGTTATTGGAATTTGGATCAAGGCTGTGCGTGCAAATTTTAATAAGGCACTTGTCAATAAAAATTTTATTTATCGTTGTGTTAAAGTCGTTGCGAATCTTAAATGGCAGTGAAGGTAATTTTAGTTTGGTTAAATAGGTATTTCGCCTCAAACATAGCAACTTCAAAGATTTAGTATGATTTTCCTGATGTTAGTACTTTTAAATCTATACGGATTTAACTATTACGTTAGAGAAATTATTATTATACAGAGCACCGTGATTGGCACCACCACTCAATCTTGTCACGAGCCACCACTGCCTGTATACAGGGTGTAACAGCGGTAACGCCGTGGTCTCTGGTGGTCAAATGGTAACAATTTTTGAAATATTGTATATTAGGATATATGTAGGTGGATCAGATCTACAATTTAAAAATAATATGCAATATACAGAGTGTTCCAAAACTTAGCAGTACATCAAAGTTATGTTTTTCTTAATGGAACGTCCTGCATTTTATGGCATTTTTGAAGTGTACACTAAAAACTAGAACAATTTTATTTAAGGTTCCCTATACCTAATGTTTATAGTTTATGAGATATTTCAATTTGTTTAAAAATGCAATGTTGCAAAAAAAGTCTAGTATCTCGGAAACGAATTAATTTAGAGAAGTGAAATGAAAACCGTAAATGGCAGATCCTTTGGCTGATTGAATGCGACATTCAACGTTGTCCAGTAGTCTACAGGATGTTCAAGTACCTAAGTCAAACTTTGTGAATTTTAATCGTGCGTAACTTTGTTATTTTAAATGGAACACCCAGTATATTTTTACGTTGATAGATAGGAATTTTTATTTTCTTTAAACCAGTATTAGGAGTCCCTATACCCATCTCGACTAGTTTTTAAGTTATTTGGGTTTTTTAGGTGGTTTAAGTAAATTGTCATTATCTTACCTTAATTTAATCTAGGTAGCTGGTGATTTTTTTGAATGTGTCAATTTGATGTGTATCCAGTTAGCACATGAAAGCATACTCGTTGCAAGAAAGAACTGATATAATTTTAGTTTATTGGTGAGTGTCAGGAAAATTGCTTCCTTGCGTCTCGGGTGTATGCGCAGAAGTACCCTAATCGAAAACATCCAGATAAAAGGGTATTTGAAAACCTGTTGGACAGATTTCGTACCACAGGCAACGTTGCTTACATAAAGCGACATAAAACAACAACTGTAAGCGAAGAAAATGAATTTGTGGTATTAGGAGCAGTCATTGAAGAACCGCATAGCAGCACAAGAAAGATTGCTAAGGAATTGGATTTAAGTCACATGACTGTATCTAGGATCCTGAAAAAACACAAATACCATCCCTACCACTTTCAACGCCACCAACAATTATACCCTATGGATTATGAGCGAAGAGTTGATTTTTGCGTATGGGCGCTCGATAGATACGCAGAAGATAATGATTTTTTTAATTATGTTCTATTCACTGACGAATCCACATTTCATAATAACGGACTAGTAAACTGTCATAATTTTCATTATTGTGATACCGAAAATCGTCATCTTTTTCATTCCTGGATCGGCAGCATAGGTGGAGTTTGAACGTGTTTGAAGGCATTATTGGCGATCATGTGGTTGGTCCACATTTCTTCAATAGACATCTAAATAGAAACGAATTTCTAAGCTTCCTTAAGAGGGACTTTTGTGCCCTTTTGGAAAACATTCCCTTAAATATTAGAAACCGGATGTGGTTTCAACTACACGGGGCTCCTGCCAATTTCAAACCGTCCGTCAGAAACTACCTTGATAGAAAATTTCCTAATAGGTGGATCGGAAGAGATAACACCAAATATGCTGAGGAACGTTAGAAGAGCATTTGAAGAAATAGCTATGTTGTGTGTACATTGGAGAAAATTGCAATTATGTTGAATGCTAGTGCCTTTTCGTTTATTTTATTGCGTTTTTTTTTTCCTTTATTTTATAGATACATACAAAAATTCCTTATTATTACCTTTTTATACAAAAATATTTACTGTTGTTTTGTTTAGTTTGTATATACTTCTTAGCGTTTATGATATTCAGGTAAATTATGAAAAATAAAGTTTTTCCGAATAGTAAAATTAATTAAATAAATCAATGTAAACATACACCGGATGTTCCATTTAAAATAACAAAGTTAGGGAGGAATAAAATTCACAAAGTTTGTTCGCCAGCAACTAAATCATATCAGCTCTTTCTTGCAATGAGTATGCTTTCGTGGTACTGACGGGATGCACGGCAAATTGACACATTCAAAAAAATCACCAGCTACCTAGATTTAATTAATGTAATGACAATTTACTTAGACCACTTAAAAAAACCCAAATAACTTAAAAACTAGTGGAGATAGGTATAGAGACTCCTAATACTGGTTTGAAGAAAATAAAAATTTCTATCGATCGACGTAAAAATATACTGGGTGTTCCATTTAAAATAACAAAGTTAGGCATGAATAAAATGCCCAAAGTTTGACTTAGATACTTGAACATCCTGTAGATTATTAGACAACGTTGAATGTGGCATTCAATCGGTCAAAGGATTTGCTATTTACGGTTTTCATTTCACTTCTCTAAATTAATTCGTTTCCGAGATACTAAATTTCTTTTGCAACATTGCATTTTTATACAAATTGAAATATCTCATAAAATATAAACATTAGGTATAGGGAACCTTATATAAAATTGTTCTAGTTTTTAGTGTACATTTCAAAAATGCCATAAAATACAGGGCGTTCCGTAAAGAAACACATAACTTTGATGCGCTGCTAAATTTTGGAACACCCTGTATATTGCACATTATTTTTAAATTGTAGATCTAATCCGTCTACATATATCCCAATATAAAACATTTCAAAAATTCTTGCCATTTGACTACCAGAGACCACGGCGTTACCGCTGTTACATCCTGTATATTTACAATAAGCTCACTTCGAATATAAATTACAACATAACAAAAATCATCCCACGCTCTATTCAAATTAATGTTAACGTAATCAGACTATAGACATCACTATCTCGTATAAACCCCAGACATAAAAATCCTCAGAAAAATCTGCCCATGAAAGTTTTTATTGGTGTTATTACTCCACATCAACCAATACGAATGCCAAATATACCGGGTATACAATGTAATACCTGTGTATTATTAATAAAGTTTTAAAACGCAATAAAGCGTTGTTGTACATTGAACATCGTTATCATATAGTAATTATAAATAAACGTTACACGACTAAATGCTTGTAAGTCTGACTCTCTCTCTCTGTAATCTAGTGGATTGCTTTTTTTTGACGCTTCGAGTATTCCTATTCAATATTATTGAAGAGGTTATTGCACATCGTTTATAATATTAACACTGTTACATTTAATTTATCTTACTATATATATATGTGGGATTTACTGTGGCAATATATCATTCCTGTGTTATAATGATTTTGATAAATGTATAGTTCTTAAAAAATGTTCTTGATATACTCACGGCCGTTTGCACCGTTCGTGATTAAGTTATAATTAAAATTTAATCATAATTAAAGTTTAAATTCCCTTGCACCGACTGCTTAACTAATAATTAAATCCTTAATTCGTGATTATCTTTAATCAGTACCCAAGGTACGAATTAAGTCATAATTAAAGTTGGCGCAAGCGTAGTTTCTTTGTTTACAATCGTGTTTATAGGCGATTATAGGTTATGTTATGCGGTTTTTGGTTATAATACAAATATCTGTGACTGTAAATTGAAATAGCTAGCCAATTAAAGTGTTCACTTTGAAGATTAGGACAAGGAATAGCGGCGTGCAAGAAGTGTATATTTGACAGGGTTTTAGAAAGTCCAAGGTAAATCAAAAATTAATTCCAGAAATAAAAACTAACAATAAATGTACCTATTTGAGGATTACTCGTGGTTTCAGGTGGTAATGACCCAGAGCAGGTATTTCGTAATAGGAAAGGATATCTTTCTATAAATTCACAATTTTTATATGATGCCAATTTAAAAATAATGGATATCGTAGTACGATGGCCAGGGAATATACACTTTAACGATCCATTCTTTTCCATAAGCGACAGTGGATATGCCTCAAAAACATATTTATTGACCCCACTGTTAAATTCTGAAACAGTTGTGAAAAATCATTATAATGAAAGCCATATTACAACACGGAGTGTTATTGAAAGCTTGTTTCTAAGAAGAATGTTTTCCAATACTGGCATATACCTTTATGGCAGTAATAGTTGGTACCTCATTATTGCACAATATAGCCATAAATGTGGGTGAAGAGGAAATCAATGAAGAAAAATTAAATCAAGAAATTTTAAATGGACAACTTCATGAGATTAATTATGACGCTGTTGATGATGTACCTGCTGCGACACAAGCATTACTAATTAATGATTATTTCAACAATTTGTAATTCATTGCTATATAGAAATTTTGAACATTTTTTTGTATTTGTTTTCTTTTGTGGCTTTTGTATAAACGAAATATATTTTATTTACTCTAAATACATTATCACTTTGATTTTTTTAAAGAAATATTGTGTATGTAGTTAACCATTTATTTATTAAATAAAAGGAACAAAATATATAAGGAAATGATGGTAATAATAAAATAATTCTAACAAGTAATAGCAGAGGTCAAATAAAGTATCAAAAATTGGAGCATTTGCAGAACAAACAAATAAAAGAATTGCATAATGAAAAAAAAACCTGCATTAATTTCCATTTTAAAACTACTACTCAACTTTTTTTATTTCAATATCTAATTCTGTAGCAATTTTCTTCAACTTAAATTCCAATAACTTTCAAATGCCGCTTAAAATCGGGCATTCGCATAGCGGCAATTTTCATTATGATGGAACAGTGTTCCCAATATAAATACAATTTTTGACTAAAAACTAAACTTAACGCACTACCAACCTATATTTCTGTCATAAACTTTTTAATTAACTAATCATTAATTAAATTTGTTCCGTGCAATCCTATTCATATTTAATTCGTAATTAAATTTAATCTTTGATTAGTTAATTAAAATGTTAATCACAGACGGTGCAAACGACCGTCAGTGTTGCTGATGAATATTGTTGATTTATGGGGAAACTCTTCCTATGTTTGTAAAATTACTTGGAATTTTCACTTTCTTTCTTTCTTGGGTATGGCGGTTTTTGTTTAAATTACAAAGACGCTTTACGTTTCGGAAATTTAATTTTTTCCTTTTTCAAAATTGTGTTTTTTATCCTGCACTGATTGTGAGAAAAATGGGCTAAGTAAAGTGTTTACTTGATAAAAAATATTTACAATAGATAAAGTTTTACTTGGAACTATTCTCGTTAATTAATACCTGCAACTAAACCCAGTTTCCTGAATGCAAGTTGTTACTGTAAATAGTGCTTTTATTAACGGCTATTACATAGCGTACCTGACTAATTTGTGCTAAGTAAAGTATTACTTATGACTACTGGTACTGTATCTAACTACAGCACATGGTTAGTAGAAGTAACAACAATGCTGGTCGCTATTAAACTCATGTATTTTCTTAAATAGGTAACAACTTGCCACAACTATGATTATTTGAGTTTTGCTGCCACCCCGTGATTGTTTTACTATTCCTGATTGGCTAATGCGGCGGAGTAATAAAATAGTCCCGAGATTGCTACGCGCGCAAGCGCGGGCTAGCGTCAAGTAAGAGTTACGGACGTGGGAAAAGGTCGTCGAAAAAGAGTGGCCAAGGAGTACGGCCATTGTAGGCCAGTTGGAACGCAAATATATTAAAAATACCGGGTGGGTTAACTCAAGGCCTCATCCGTCTAAAGAATCCCAGCGAAAGAAGAAGTACCGAGCCTATAAGCAATCGGATGTTTCTAGATTGCAGTTTTAAACCACGTGGTGAGATATTTCAATTCCCCATCGTTGTGATGATATCTGCGCCCGCTGGTGAAGTTAAAGTGTGGATGCCGTCGCTAGTGATCCGACAGTCCAAGTGCAGTTAGGGATACCCCGACGAAGTAGCCGTTTTCGAGGCGATCACCGGACATAACTGCCACGTACGCCAACAAAGGATCAACTTGCCTAGACAACGCCCAGTACAAAGAACCAACAGAAACCGCAAGTTTACTGCCTATATTATTTCTTTGTTTGTTATTAGTTGTAACTTCAAAGCCATATTTCTCTTTGTCCTTTGTTTAGATTTCAATAATTTCAAAAGCTAAATAACGTTACAAGGGGGCCCCATTTACCTTATCTTTTATTATTGCTTTGTTCATTTTTTTCATTATTAAGGAATATATTTTATGAGTCATTACGTTGTAAATTGTTTTAAAAAAAACTGTTGTTAAAGTGAAATCAATATCTTTCATTCATATCAGGTAGTCACTGTGTTTGTCCTATACAAAATAAAACTATTACTAATAATACTGCTTTTTATTTAAATTTATATTAAATATTCACTAAACTTCCTCATTTCCTGCACTACCTATAAGTTCAACAACAAATTTAAGGTATGTATATTGTATATTTATAGCAAACCATTACCTTCTATATATCAGGTATTTAGTGAACGTGTATTAATGATACTCGTTACTTATCACAAGTAATCTAAGTAGCTTGTATTACTTATGAAGGTGTGATAGCTGTTATAGAATAGTTCACTCACAGCAATCCACCTACTACTTGACAAGGGCAAATCTTTGCTTACTGCAACTACATATATTCTTTGGCTTAACTACTTCAGTTTAATTATCATAAGTAACTTCATAAGTTACCGGTATGAAGCAGACCGTAAATAACTTAGATTGCTTGTTGTTAGTATCAGTGTTTAGGATCTCTTTTTTACTAGTGCTAAGTAATCTGTGCTTTTGTCCCCTATCCAGCTGAACTTTTTACTTACGATAATTGTATTTTTATTTATAATTATTAATTTTTTTTTTCAGTGTACAATAAATCCATCTCCCTATAATGCTTCCACCTTTTCAAGTCTTCAAATTCCCAAACCATTTGATAATCTTTCTTTGGAAAGAGAAGAGCTGACTCTCACAAATTTTGTGTCGTTTCGCAAGATTTCCTATAAATAATTTGAGATAATTAATTTCTTGACCAAATGAACAATTAGACCTTGAGGAAATATCTATAATCTTGGCAATAATCTTTTATGTGTCAACGGCCATTAATACACCAATAACGAGATAAAAGATCGATCGAACATCTATCCATCATATGAGATATTCAATATCAATATACTTTGTCACATACCAGCAATCAAATCCTCATTATAGAACTTTATTTTTGAATTCAGGTTATGATAATTTTTGAATCATTATAGATTTTTATGTCCTTACCCGGCGGTGCATCAATAACAATGTACAAGTTGTTTTTTTTTTTAGTTTTTTTTCAGATGAAACTAAACTGTATGTTAGGACTGCCAAGAAAACTTAAATGGTAATCATAGCAATAGTAATTTCTTGGAAGAAAACCTTCCGAGTCAGTACACAGAAAAAAAGGATTTGTTAAAGCAACAAAATATATTTTGTCGGAGGCATTTATTTGGAGCAAATAATAATTTATTTAGCCCAACATATTCGTTTATTTGGCTATACAATATGTTGTCAGCAACAATTAGTTGAATCAAACAAATATTTATTATTAAAAGTTAAATCCAACAAAGTATTAAGATTTCATTCAAATAATTATAATAATTTTGAATCAAGAAAGTATACCCTTTTCAATTAAACCATTTATTCTTAACGCCAAATTAGTACTTAACACAGAAAAATTATTTCAAATAACAATTTCAACTCGTTGCAATTTATGGCAGACTTGACAATAAATCAAAGATTTACCCATGTATACATATGTAAGAATGGTGAATCTAAATTTGTGATATTTATAACATATGTACGTGTATGTAGGTGCATACTTGCAAGTACGCTAATTAAATAACAAACGCGGTTTTATCTTCTACTTCGCAGAATGAAATGCTTTGGGTCAAAAAATCCGGATAAAAGATATCTGCATTAGATATACCGGTGTTGATTTATAATATTAAATGTAATTAAAAAATAAAGATTAGTCTAACCAAAAATGTTAGGGCTACCTCTGTCGTAAACTTTCCCAACTACTTGCCTTGATGTAAACATTATCGCAAAGTTTTTTACCCATATGGTAGCAAATACATTGAATATATTATATGAGTACAGACATTGCCGTAAAGATGGCAGTTATCCTGTTTCATTACAGTAACAACGTATATTTAGCACAACTTGAATACATGACAAACACCTTCATAAAACATTTATATCTTCACCAGGTAAATATCATATAGGAATCAGTGTTGCCAACTTAGTAAATTTTCTACTAAATCTGGTGTATTGAAAATATGTTTTGGTGTACACAAATCATGTTCTAGTGGCTAGTGATAAGTTTAGTGAATTTTCTTTAATTTTAGTAATAAATCTAGTGAATTCATTGAACACGAAGACCAAATTACATCAAAGTATAGGAAAACCAAGTAACGTCACTTTCGCCAAGATAAATTTCAGTCGCCATTTTATTTTATACCGTATAATCAAATATTATACCAGTATACATATGGTCAAAGAAATGTTTCACTGGCGTACTATAGATGGCACCACAAGTATTCTCTTATGGAAATATATTACCACTACAAATGCACAATAATAGAAAATGCTGGTGGTGTCATCTATAATGCGTCAGTGGAACATTTCTTTGACCATATGTATACTGGTATAATATTTGGTATAATGTATGTTATGTATTTTATGATATGGAATCTAGACAAGTCTTTTGTAATTTAGCTTTCAGTGTTCTTCTTGAATGTTAAAAGTGTATTTTCGTTTATATGGGAATGATTTTAATTAAATAAAACATATGCATACATTTTTAAAATTTCGCGCACAATATGCAAAACAAAATGGTAGCAGGTCACTAAAAATTATAATAAAAAATGAAATAAAAGGCGATTTGCATTTTTTTTGCTTTTCTTAAAATACTTTATAAAGTAATTCCTCCCCCAATTGTAGTGATCTTCTGGTGGAATTATAATCCCGATCTAGTGAAATGTTTTCCGTTAATTGGCAATACTGATAGGAACTGTGATCATCAGATCTGCGACTAGCAGTGTGTCTGTGAATTAATCCCAATTCGGAGAGCAACTGGCAGTGGCTTAGAGTAACGATTAACACTTAAAATTCAGTTTCAAGAAATCATTACATGTTCATACGATAAATAATTGATTTATTAAATCAATAACTTTAGTAATATACAGTTAAAATGAAAAGAACGTGTTTTACCCAAAGTATGGTTAGTCAACTGAAGTCAGTACAATCAATGAAGTCTACAAAATACTTGGCATAGCTAAATGAATATAACTAATACAACCAAATAGGTAATTATTTAATGTAAAACAAACGTTTAAATTGAAATAAACAGTTAAGTAATTGATTCAAATATGTAGGCACGTTTAATCCAATTTTCTACAATATTTAACCTAATCCAGTTTACCTTTGTTAAAACAAATACTGTAAACATTTGAATCAAGTATCAGGTACTGACAAAGTAAGTTACTTGATGGACATAAAAATATTTGTTTGCCCATATATAAACAAGCCACCAGTTTGTGTCAATGAATATTTCATTGATTTAACAATTTCTTTTTTTCCGTGTAGTGCATTTTCACTAAATTAATGCCAGCTTAGATAATTAAGCAAACAAAATGAAGGGAAAATACACCTGGTAATAGAAATCGTTTTAACATCACCATTTAATCGTTTCGCCCAAAACTTTTCCGTAGTTGAAGAAACCCAAACCAATTTAAAATACAACAAAAATTCACCATCATTTCATACCATCCTCATTTATACTTACTTTTTTCATCTGGTTTTCCCATTTTTTCGCTTGGAGGAGTCGTACTAAACCTCACCTAAAACAACTGACACACATCCAGTCCTTCTAATTCAACTTTTGACAAACTTAAGCGTTCACACACACTTCCTGTTGACTGCTAGAAGACACGTTCTATCCTATGAACGATTGACCACGGAATGTGACCTCCTCTCTTTCTACGGGGAGTTTTTAATAAATGTAATAATATTACTGGAGTGTTGATATCAGTCGAGCAGCCTAGATTATCTAAAGATATGGTCTTGTCTTTTTTATAATGCATAATTATAATTTCAATGTATGTACAGGAATAATTTCTATTGTCTGTAAATATAGTTGACAAGGTACTCGATCATTGACTTAATAAATTTCTATACAGATGTAAGCAATAATAATCTTGAGAGTGAATATTGTGTCTTTAAATGGGTTACATATCTCTGAAATTTTGCATATCTAATGGTTAAGTAAAACTTGTATATTTGTATATATATTGGTTGCTTTCATCTATCATGGAGAACAACTTATTTTTATATCCTAAGTGCCTTTTTTGAACCCCCACAACTTCATAAAAGGAAAAATAACGAATTCTACAAAATATGTAACAAATTATGACACATGTAACTTTGTGTGTCATCTAAAGGATTTTGTTAGAAGATCCCATGGAAAAACATGGAGTTAAGAACTAATATGATGTGCTGGACATACATCACAGTGGTTAGACCCATGATCACTTATGCATCTCTGGTATGGTGGACAATAGAGCAGCAGTAGCAATGGAGTGCTGCTGGACCATCCTCCTTCCCATTTTTTGGTGATAATGGACGAGATCAGAATGAGGTATCTCTCTCTCAAATATTTGATTGCAGGAGCGACCAAGTGGCAGATATGCACGATTGAGACACAGTATTGACCATCATGTAGGAAGGCAACCTTTTGGAAATGAGATCAGACCACATACCTTTTTGACCTAAATTTCGAGGTTTACGGATCGTATAAGCTGGAATAGATCCAACTACAGAGAAAGGTTTGGAGAATCGATTTGGTTTACAGACGGATCACAAATCGGAAACTGGACTGGTGATGGAGTCTATAGCGGAAGATGTGCCACGGTTTTTCAAGCAGTGGCATACGCAATATTGGGTTGTGCAAATGAAATCAATCAGTCTATATTGTAACAAACAGCCAGGCGATGATGAGGGCATTATAATAATAATAACTCAGCACTACAGGCCTTGAAGGCCCTTGGCTAGAGTGCCGGAACACACCGAGCCACTGAGAAGTGTTGTCCGAATGGTGACCCAACCAACAACCGGTACCATACAGCATATTGCTGCTTGACTTTCAAGATTGGCAATGATGCATCCTTTCTTCTCAGCCGTACTGTCGGCTGCTGAGGGCATTAGTGAACCCTAAAATACAATCAAGGCGGGTTTGGGAATGTATTCAAGAACTGAATAATCTGAAAAAAAAAACGCAATAAGGTCACTCTGCCTGGTGTTGGCACATTCTGCAATCCAAGAAAACGAAAAATGCCAATGAATTAACAAGACTACATATATAGGCCTAGAATCTGTTCTAGGAGTGTCAAAAAAAAAAACACAGCACGAAAGCAGACAAAGACTTTTGAGTCAAAGAAAAACACAAAATATTGGAATAATACAATCAGGCGAATCCACGACCTTATACGAGCGTGTAAGGATGGTCCTCATTCTCGTGTATTTCCATCTTTAGGCAACTTCCGGAAACTCTGGGAAAGTGCAAATGTAGGCAGCATTTTAAAAGACATTTGAGAAAAATACCTTGTTAGTAAATGCTTCTATAATCTCAAGGAATATTTTAATGATTCTTAGTACTAATGAATGTTTTTTTTTTTCAATATGTGATGTAATGTTTTACGGACTAACTGTACTCTTATTTGACTTGACTGATTTCATTTTTATGATCAATGGTCGAAATAAATTCTAATTTTATTAAGAAACCATCAAAAAAAAAAAGTCTAAGCAACTATTGCAGCTCAATATGAATTATCTTCGCACTGTAATAGGTCTCCTAAAAGATCACTGTACACTGAAAGAACACCTATAGTAGAAAATTGGGATCAACACTGCAGATACCAATTGCAGACGGTATAATGGGATGACAAAGAACTCCTACCATATTCTGTGGGAATGCGAGGCTTTGGACGCAAAAGAGAGGCAATTTTAGGAAAACTGAAAATCAATCCAGAGGATTATTTTGATCAACCAACCAGAGGTCTGTATAGATTAGCGCATGATACTAAGGTACTGAAATGACTGGCGTAATAATAATGGTTTATTGTCCAACAGATTACTAGTTACCTGACAACAATATTTAGAAAGTACATACATACAAAAGAAAATACAGGGGGAAATTTAATTAATTAATATTGTAAATCATTAATTTTATCATGAAAAAATATCATTATAGTGCAAATCAGCACAGAGCTGCACATTGTGGCCAGTCGCGAGATTTGCAATAAGTTGGTCTAAGAAAAGGGTAAAGCAAAGGAAGAAGCAGCGCGAGAGGAAGATCTGGGAATGCGGAAAGAAGAAAAGGGTTATCGATCACTCCATGAACCAACTTCCATATAAAACGCGCGCCGTGGCGTTCACGACGATAAGTTAAGGAAGTCATTGAATGTCTCTCCAATAAAGACATGTAATCGATTCCACGTTGAGGATATGCTCCATCCTCCTTAAACGACAACTACTTGAGAAAGCGACTACTTGAACTTTTTCAAGCGATAATTGAAGGTAGACATAGTGGGGAGACCGCACTTGAGACGTATACTCCAACTTGCTCACGACAAAACTAAAGTATAATACTCTCAGTAATTGAGTATTCTGGAAAGGATTTGCAGGAACGGATGGTAAATCCCAGTGTTTTAGATGCTGACAAGCAAAAGTTAGTGATGTGTGGGGGCAAAGCTCATTGAATGGTCAAGATCTTGCACGGATGTAACTCTTTGCAATACAACATAGCTCAACTAGTAATCTTTCGAGTATACGAGACAAAGCGGCATTTATTGATATTTAAGTTTAAATTGTGTTTAGTACATCAATCAACCATATAATCGATATCACTTTGTAAACTCACAATATCAGCCAAGTTCGCAATAGAAGTATAAATTTTGAAGTCGTCGACATAAGCAAGAACTGGATAAGAGAAACCCTGCAGCAAGTCGTTCAGGTACAAAACAAAAAGTAATGGTCCTAGATTAGATCCCTGCGGAACGCCTGAAGATGAAAAAGTTCATAAGACTTGAAACCATTATAATGTACATAGTTAGATCTATTACTTAAATAGGATTCTATTAAATGCAGCAGAGAAGTAGTAAAGCCAAAGCCGCATAATTTATCAAGCAAAATGCCGTGGTTTATACTATTAAAATTAAAAGCACTACTAAAATCTGTAAACACCACGTCAACCTGACCTTGTCTGTCCAGCTCCAAACCACTAACTGTTGAACGCCCACGAACAAAACCGTGCTGATTAGGTGAGATAAAAGTCTTAAGCTGCTCATATAGATGATGAAATAAAAAATTCTCGTAACCTTTGACAAAATTTGATAAAATGCATATAAGTAGGTTATTGTGCACTTTAGATTTTGTACCTTTTTTAAATATCGGAGAAATCCTGGTTCTTTGCCATATAATCTAATGGATAACAGAAATGAGAGATTAAACACAAAAAGCCAAGAGGCAGACAAAAAAGAAAAAGATTGTCTAAGCGCATAAGCATGATGGGATGGCTCTCAGAAGTTATTTTTGAAAAAAGTTATGCGTGCGTATTGACAAATCATAAGAAGGTGCTTTTGGAATAGTTAGAAAAAGGTGCCCCAAGCATACCTTTCACTGAACTTATTATCTTTTTTTTTTTGAAGAATTTTCAATCCTAAACCTCAAAAAAAATTTTTTAAAATATTTGAAATTAAGCGTCTTATGGTTCCTATAGATAGAGTAACAATCACCAAAAAATCGTAAAACATTACCAAATATATTTGCTGTAATTGCTAAAGATTGGTTAAGAAATAATGGATACTCTTAAAGGTATATTAGAAAAAAATTAAATCCCATTATGACTATATTAATATTTTGAATGCTTCTATCGACAGAATATATGATAGACAGTGTACTCACATCCGTTGCAATAATGATGCAATAAACTTTTAACGAGACTCATTTGAAAAACCACAGACATCGCTGTGATCTAATCATTTTGAAGTTATTTTGATATGAATTTTTGACACGCTCCGAGATAATTGAATAACGTTTTTTATTTCCAACGTTATCAAAATGCGACATGATGTCTCACCAATAAATAATAACCAAATGAATAATAACCAAATAATAACTGTCGTTTCTAAACATCTAGAGAGTGTCGCTACACAGTAAAAAAAAATGGTAAAATTCCTGTACGTATTTGGGGTAATTTTGTCTCCCTAAAATCGTATAGATATTTTACTTTTAGAAGTAATATTTCTAACTATACTTAATTTTTCGAAGGTTTTTTTCAAGTAACTTGGAATATTCATACTGAAATGTGAGTAACTTATCACAAGTCACTCTCTAGATGTTTAGAAACGACAGTTATTATTTGGTTATTATTCATTTGGTTATTATTTATTGGTGAGACATCATGTCGCATTTTGATAACGTTGGAAATAAAAAACGTTATTCCTCCAATTCAGGGGAGTTTGATGATCGTCATTTGAATCTAAGCCGAATTTAAATAATTTATTTAGAATTTTTACCTCACTTGAAAGTGTTTGAACCTGGTCGTTAGGTTTTTGAACTTTTTTTTTCAGAAATTTCCACTAATATTCACGCAAAACATTTTGTACATTTACCCCATTCAATGCGAAAAATTATCAAAAAAAAAAGTGACTTTTACCAAGAAAAATTACTTAAACTTTTTTTAATTATTAATTTTTAAAATTATCAAACAGTGATTTTCACCAAGAAAATTACCTAATTTTTTCGGTGTGTAGAGTATAGCAAGGAGTTTTATGAGGTAGAGTTTATAAATCAAGGAAAAAAGCGATCGATAATTAATGTTTGATGTAAATTTTGAGGATCTGTCATCACTTATGTATTACTTCTCTCTTGCTCTAAGTTGCTGTTGTTGTTTGTTACGTAGAACATGATATGAATAACAAGTGGAAGAATTTCTACGAGATATATGTGTATCGTGATTTTTTTTGGGGGAATAGTCGCATTTTCAGCTATTAGAAAATCTGAAAACATTTAGGATTACTTCATGGAAGTTTCCAATGCTGTTCTAGAAGTTACTCAGGTTAAAACTTTAAAACCCTTGTTAATAAAAATTGAAGTACAGACAAAAAAAAAATCCGTTATTCGATTATGCTCACCACTGTTCATGGAAAGAGTGAAAAGACGATGGCTTTTGGACGTCAAATGCAATAAGAGATTGCGCCAACAATATATTTATTTTTTATTTCCGTTTAAAACATCAGCTTTTACAAAATTTCCTTTCGGAGTTCTACGGATAGGTTATATAATTAAACTAAATTATAAAAATTATTACATATATTATAAGTAAATATATACAATAAATACGTATGCCTAAATATATTACTTATCTACTTATAAGAAGGCTTGGCTTGTAACATCGACGTATGTGACAAGAGTGGCGTGTCTTCCACCATCATCGCTGCAGAACTATCAGCTTCCAATTGGACGAATTTGTAATTTCCCGCCATCTGTATGAATAACATCATGTCCGCCACCATTAGCATGGCGAAAAAGAAAAATTCGAACGCCTGCAAATATGACATGCATAAACTAATTAATATTTCCATACAAAGCTGATATTTGTGAAGTTTTTTTTTTTGTTTTTAACTTTCAAATGGCATATTTGGTTAATAAAGTTAGAAAATATGCACTCTAAATATCAAGCGTTTTGTGCATGTTTTCATAAAATCTTAAAAACAAAAAAGTTGTGTTATGAAATTGTTTTGAGTTCTAATAAAACACCATACGTTTACTTAGCTAATTATAACTAAGTATTTTAAGAGTTATTAACGGACATTGCATCTTGCTTGAAATGCTTAGTTACATCGTGGTTACTTGTTACTACAATATTACCACTTTTATATAATAAAATAAATTATACTAAAAAAACATAGTAAAATAAAAGCAGCTATACAGGGTGTATCAAATAAAAAAGTAAATTTTTGCTTGGGTGTTAACTACACGACATATAAAGCACAAACCCACCGAAACCGGATTCATCATTAAGATTAAAAAAAAAAAAGTAAAATTTAGAGCCAAAATTGTTTAGTCCGGGCCTGATGCAAGGAGACGTCATGTTAAGCACCCGCTAAACGTGGTATTATGTATAAATACATTGCACTCATTTAGTATTATTCTTAATGGTATGCCGTAAGTTCATTTAATGTCATTCTGAATAAATAAAAGCCCTTGTAAAAATAGTAAAACTGAGCCATTTTAAATTTTCTTTTTATAAAATAAACATTCCTTTTTGTTAAGAGCATTCTACGTAAGTCTACAAAAGTATTATTTTAATATCCTGATAAGACGTTCGAGTTTCACCGGATATGCGACTTCAGTAGTTACAAAAAACGTCAATATTTTCTTTGCTTTGTCGAGTCGAGAGTTAGTTGTTAATAAACGGTACCACATGAATCTGAGTTATTTCTTTTGATTTATTAATCAATATACGCAAAATGAATTGAATCGAATTACACGGAAATAAATGTATAGATACAGAAAATTTGCAAACACGCCTTTTTACTATGATATCGCGCGAAACTGAATCTATACATTCCCGCGTTTTTGCCGATGCATCAAGCTTCGATTTTCTTTATATGAAATCATGATGGTCCTGAAAAGGATCGTTTTTTCGAGACGGGAAGAATTTAAATAAAATGTTCAAAGTGGCTTGCACTCCAAGCGGCGATCCACACAAAACTACAGCGGTAATGGCTGAATGATAGTGGTATGTGGGGTATACTCGGGACAGCATTTAGGTTGGGCACAGTGCGGCTCTAGCCACGGCATTTATAAAATATTTTTTTTCTCGTTAATGCTTACAGATAGACCCCCTGTGCATTAAGACTTTTTGATTGTATATGATTACAGCTGCTACATATTATTATATTTACCTCTATATCTGATACACCCTGTATATTCGTAATTCTGACAGAAACTGTGTACATAGTAACTTATTAAAACACAAGCAATCGTATAATAGCCTGTACTAATCTATGATCTACAAACAGCTTTGCTCTAAATAATAGCATTCCAATCAATTCCTATTGACTGGGACTTTGATAATCGTAATCTACGCATTTCTGTTTTCTCACTCTTACGAATGTATCACACAGGCTGTAATTTCTCAGAAATGTTGTTATGAAGAGATAAAATTTACAAAAATATATACATGTATATATAAATAAAAATAAAAAGACAATTATCAATAAATAAAAAACAATAAAATATTACTGATTCAGACTTGTTTAAACCTATCAAGTTTAATCTTAATCAACTAAATAACGTAAATACAATTGAAATAATACGCTTAGTTTAATGTTTTAGACTTTTGCAATTGTCAAAAACAGTAAATTTTCTTCGGCGACTGAAAAGAAACTCGATGCAAAAATAGCACAAAGGAAGCCAGATGTTAGGTTTTCTAAAGAGGATCGAGCTCTTTGATAGACTCACACTCTCTTTAAAAAAAATGTTGTTACAGAGGGGAACTTAGCCGAGAAAGAGAGAGAAAAAAGCTACTACCATGACCGGAGTCTGTTTAGAAAACTACAGAACGTTTTGAATTTCGCATCAGTGGGGATATTTAGATCCTTGCAGTTTGCGGCATTGTGTTGATCAAAGCCTCATTGTCACCATTTTGGTTTGTTGATGTCTTGTTTTAGTTTTCGTACTATTTGTATTTGAGTGCGACGTGTTTAAGCGTTAGTGCCGATTTTGGAATTGGGCAATGTTTTGGAACAACGATGAAACGTCAAATTTTGCTTTAAACTGGGAAAAATTTTCACAGAAACGTTACAACTTTTGAAACAAGCTTAATACGGAGATGATATTCTGAGGCTTACGCAATGCTACGAATGGTTCTCACGATTTAAAAGTGCTCGTCAATCAACTGAAGACGTTTGATTAACTTTCGAAACCGCTTTAGTTTTGTTAATGGAGTTTTTTTGTATACGAAGCATTTTTATATCGTTTTAATTCAGAGATTCTTTCCAGATATTCTTCCTTCATATCACGATATTTTTTGTAATATTCTGGATTTTGTGTTATCTTGCGTACGGTAGCTAAAGCGTCTAGCTTGATAATCTTGTGGAAGATATAGTGGAGGAATTAATTATAGCAGCAAATACTGATTCATCATCAGATTTATCGCCTGACTTAGATTTAGATTTTAGAAGTGAATAAATTAATAAAAATAATAATAATAATATTTATTTGAGATATGGCACAAAAGCACATAAGAAAATACCGTCAAAGGGACAAAAATTATAATAATAAAGAATAAAATAGACAATAAACAAAGCAGTGTGCATACTAAGAGCTATTTGCACTACAGAAATCATCTAGAGAATAACAACTTAAGTTACATAGTAATTACAAGTATTTTTTTACATTACAACAAAATAATTTCTAACTAACTATTGACCTTAAGTTGTTACGTAAAACGCTATAAAGTTTGCATGCCAAGAAACTTATTTTTTTTTGAAAAGAGCAGTTTTGTTCGTGGTTGGTAAACAGATAATCCATATTTCTCAAATTGTAATCACAATCACGTGACCTATCAGCACAAAATTCCTGCTTATACTTACGTACTGCTGTGTACTGATGATACCAGCATAAATGCAAAATGAAAAGTAAAAAAAAATGAAAATTAAATTTACTAGCTCAGCGGAAAAAAATAAAAGGCGCAAAAAAACTATATATCATGAAAAGTAAAATGTGGGCGTTTGAAAAATTTGACCTTCTTTAAACTCAAAAATTGAAAAGGTTGATTCAAAAATAAAAGAACAGAAATTTTGAATGACGTTAACAATCATTAATTTATATTATTATTAAAAAAAAAAAAGAAAAAAAACATTTAATTACAATTAACACAGGAAAAATCAAACCTTGGACTGAGAGTCCTGGCCAAAATCAAAACCTGCTTGAATCTAATTTACTAAAGGACAATTCAAATCCTTTAACAAAGCAAAGAGGTAAATTTGTTCTAGAAGAAAATCCTATTTCACAAAAAATCCACGTGGTCTCAAAATTACAACACACTATAATAAATTTCAACGTGGACAAAACAAGTAAATTTATAAAATTGAAATTTAAATACAAGCACAAGGCTTCTCAAGCTATTAAGATCAAATCAGAAAACTAGAAAACGGAAAATTTAAACTCTTTATACAAAAAAAAACAACCTTCTAGAACAAAATATATAATAACAGATCCTATAACTAAATTGTGTACACAAAAATTACAATAACTCTTATTATATAACAGAGTTCCTTGATTAATGAGATAACTATCAATTTAACCGAACAAATTTTAATATAAAAATGAAATACCAAAAATGCAGCAATAAAATAAAAATTTACATGAACTTACTTCTCGGCATCAAATCAAGTAACTGAGCGCCTCACGGGGTTAAACATCGCATACATATAAAAATTCCTGCGTGCACTCACAGCCGCACGAATCGCAAAGAAAATTCTAGAATGTTACATTGAACAATATATACAATACTGGTGAACGCAAAATGTACAACTGAATAATTAAATAATCAACAACTGAACAATTAAAATACTTAAATTCATCAAACAATACAATTAACAAAATCTTTTCCAAATAAAATAAAATAGTGATTGTGGAAACTCTTGCGTAGCATTGATAAAGGTAACTTGGAATGAATAAAAATACAAATTTGAATTTTCGAAATCCGGGGTGCCAAACCACAGCAGTACGAAACAGATTACATCGAGAATGTAAGCATCATAAAAGGTTAACATCTTATGAGACTAATCTCTTGCAGAGTCGACTCCATGGAGACTAAAAATAATTCTTAAAGCCCTTTTTTTCGTAATAAAAATATTCGATACTTGCTGACGCAACAACCCCAGTAACTAATCCCAAAAGTCATCTTGGAGTAAAAGTTAGAGTAATAATAAATTTTGAGTACTTCTAAGCTACATGATCTTTTAAGATTAATAAGAACGAAACACACTCGAGCCAATTCTCCACAGAGATTAACAATATGAGACCCCCAATGGAGTTTTCCTCAATGGTCACTCCCAGTAGCTTACAGTTCTGAACAAACGGAACTACTTTATTGTGTAAGTTGAAACTGATGTTTGTGTTTATTCTGGAACAAAATGCATCTTGTCTTATCAGTGTTTATAATTAAACCATTTTAGGATAGCCATCGACACAAACGGTTGTAGACTATGTTGCAATCGCGGAAAAGGTCGTAAATATTATTTGACTCCAGAGTGAAGGTAATATCATCTGCATATAATATCACGTGATCGTTTTTTAAATAAGAAGGAAGGTCGTTAATAAAGATTAAGATAGAAAAAGGATAGGCCCCAGAACAGAACCCTGGGGAATGCCTTTCGTTACTACACCTAAGTTGGATTGAAATTCATCAATAACTACCCTCTGTCTACGTTCGAACAGGCAACTTTGGAACCATTGAAGAGACACCCCATTGATACCATATCTTTCCAACTTGTGGAAACTTCGTCGAATCAATAAACATAGAAATGGCAGGTGTATTAACATCGATTAAATGTAAAATGTAAATATGTTCAACATGTTGACTAAAATTGATTAAAATGGTAAATAAAAGGATGATTATTATTAAATTACCAACAAAGAAACGATTATACGCCTTAAAAAATCAGCTTTTTAAAAGAGTTAAGCGTAAATCTTAGGAGCAAAAAAGATTTAGCAAAATACCTAACCTAACCAGAACAACAATCCTGCCCTTCTTAAGAGGAATAATGTATTATCACCTTTACTTTTCAAAAAAAAAAAGCTTTTTAGAATAAAATCAATCGAAAAAGAATCCTGCAGTTGCATTATACAAACACTGATTACTTTATTTGCTAACCTCGTCGAGGCACACGACTATACATTTCGTATAAAATATTTGTTCGGCGCTTTGCCGTTAGATAACCTACAATGTATAGATCGCTATCTCGATTTTAGATCTCGACAAAAATGAATGATCTGACGCGATAAGGTTCCCTTTGTTATTCGTAATTGTCAATTAAAAACGATTCGAATTATACCTTTGCACTCTGTCGAAATTGTCAATTATCATTGTCGTGTTAATCCCGATAGATTATCAACGAGCATTGTATTGGAGATCGTAAAAGATTTAGAGGCCTCATATTACGACCGAATACGGTATATACGATCAAATTAATTTGAGTATTATTATGTGGATTTTTTAATAAAAGCGCCAGCATTACGTTGCCGACAGGAACGGGAAAAATACTCAAACGTTGTAACAGGATTAATTATACAGGGTGATTCTCAATATATGCGACAAACTTTAAGAGCTGATTCCTGATGTTATTTTGATCATAAAAGTTCATATGAGTATATGTCCAAGACGGTTTGGTTTTAAAGTTATTGAATGTTTAATAACAAATTATGAACTATGATTAACTAACACGATATAATATCACAGTTTGTTCTTCAAAAACTATTGTGTTGAGAGGGAATTGTTTATTTGTCATCTCAATATTTATCAATAGTTGTCCGAGTATTCATTCAGTTTATTGCCAGTTTCTGTTTTCTAAAATGAATTACACGAATGCTGAGATGTGTGATATGCATTTCGTTTACGGTCTTGCCAATGGAAATACTTGTGCTGCTAGTCGTCTTTATGAAGAACGATACCCGAACCGTATCATTCCGCATCATTCAATATTTGCCCGTCTTCTCCAACGTCTTAGTGAAACGGGAAATTTTAAAAAACGGACGACTGATAACGGGCACCCATCTACAATGGGAACTCCACAAGTTGAAGAAATGGTACTAAATGAAATTGAGGAACATCCTACTACAAGCACCAGAAAAATTGCGTTTGCTTTAAACATTAGTTAGGCCACAGTTTGGAGAATATTGAAAGATCAACTGTTGTATCCATATCACATTCAACGGGTGCAGGGCACTTTCGCCGGCAGATTTTCCGCAAAGAGTGGCATTTTGTCAATGGATGCAACACAAAATCCTGACTATTTGGCTCAAATATTCTTCACCGACGAGGCTACTTTCTCTAGAAACGCGATTATTAATTTTCATAATAATCACATATGGGCCGAAGAAAATCCGCACGAACTAGTGCATGCCCGTCATCAACATCAATTCTCTGTCAATGTGTGGGCCGAAATTGTTGAAATCACTTGATAGGTCCACATTTTTTACCGATGCGGTTAAATGGCGAGGTATACCGCAATTTTCTTGAAGAGGAGTTA
Organism: Protaetia brevitarsis; assembly: GCA_004143645.1. NCBI lineage: Eukaryota > Metazoa > Arthropoda > Insecta > Coleoptera > Scarabaeidae > Protaetia > Protaetia brevitarsis. The sequence continues at coordinate 932,742 of RXPK01000297.1, forward strand.
CCACTACTGCTGGAAGAAGTTCCGTTGCAATTAAGATTACAAATGTATTTTTCGCATGACGGTGCTCCAGCGCATTTTAGTTTAGTTGCTCGCGAGTTTTTGGACAATACGTATCCAGATCGGTGGATAGGACGAAGAGGTCCACAATACGTGGCCTCCTCGGTCTCCAGACTTAAATTCTTTGGACTTTTTTCTCTGGGGTCACCTTAAATCATTAGTTTATACGACTCCCATTGAAAATGTCGATGAACAAAATCGTATTATCGCAGCTTTTCAAACAATTCGAAATACCCCTGGTATTTTATAACGGACTCCCCAGTCAATACGACGGAGGATAGAAGCTTGTATTGCAGTTGTGGGCGGTCATTTTCAACAGTTAGTATAAGTTAATTTTGTTTTACTAATTATTTTGTTAATTTATAATATATAAAAACATTAATTATGTTAACTTACAATTACAACTTTAGAACTAAGCGATTTTGGACATATGTTCTTATGAACTTTTATGATCAAAATAACCCCAGGAATCAGCGCTTAAAGGTTTGTCGCATGTATTGAGAATCACCCTGTATATTACGACTCTTAAATATCACCTAATCGATTAAATGATTTATCACTATACTCACCTGGTTTTTGAACATGTTCACTTCGGTGACGAATATCACTATGAGATTGCCGAAAGCTACAGATAAATACCATGCTGCTACAGTTACGGTTTTCATACTTTTCGGGGCCTAAACACAATAAGATTAAATGTATGCTTGTGTGTACAATTTAAGTCATTGGCGCAAAGAAAGTGTTGATTCATTTTGAGCTAAAAAATGTTTTGATCTAAAAAATTAATTAGTTAGAATGATTCATGATTCTGCACAATCCATTTGTATTTGTAACAGATTTCAATACTATGATCAGGTCCATGATCACACATGCAGATCTGGTATAGTGTAGCAGCACACTGCTACAACCGAAGTTTCAAGGGAACCTCGCGAACTGTAAATCGCTGATTCTAATGAAACTTCGCCACTTTGTAGACCCCATGGAGTGTTATTCAACTTTAGGGGGTGCAATTTGACTTTGAAATCCGCCCCGAATTTCGTTTATCCAAAATAACTTTTAAACGGTGAGAGGTAGCAAAAAAGTTTCAATGGTGGAGTTGCAGCGTTTATGTAATCCTTTCGGCTGGTATAGTTATTTATATACAGGGTGTTACGATAAACCTGGAACGACATATGTTGTGCTTATCTGATCGAATTTTAAAAATCGGTTATAATCACTCTATTTGCCATTGAGTGCTGTATAAAGAATTGATTTAAATAATTATACAGGGTATTGACGAAATTATTAAATAAATTGCTGTTTTCTGTTTCAGGCAAACCTTTTCCATTTCCGGACTGGCTTCCCATATCAATATTCCGTAAGTTGCAACACTGGTGAAGTTGGTGAAGTACGCTGCTCGCAGGAGGTCATAGTCACAGTCTAAGTATAATCATCTGAGCATGTATACCGCAGTTGAAGCTTTGGATATTACATAGTCTTTCCACGTAAGTAGATCGTTTAATTTTACCCCAAGAAATCAAAGATGTTTTCTTTTTCCGCCTTGCGTGCTGTGTGTTCTCATAAGTAACTGTCTGCTTTTATCTTGGTTTAACTTGAGGTTATTAGCTGTAAACCAATAATTCGCCTTCTTCAGATCTTTCTCTTGTGTTATTATTGTCGTGTCATCTGCGAACAGGATAGTTCTGGATCGTGGAACGTCTTCTGACAGATCGTTTATGTACGTTATAAATAACAAGGGTCCTAATATTGACCCTTGTGGCACTCCTGATTCTAACATTTTGCGTTCGGATCGCACCCAATTAAACTACACTTCTTGGTATTTGTTTGTAAGAAACGAAATACCCCTTACACCATAATCGAATGGTTCACTGTGTCGAAGACTTTGCTGAGGTCACAGAAGTTTGCAGCAATTTTATCTTGATTGTCAAGAGCCTAAGTTATTTCCTCCATCAATTCCACCATAGCTGTAACCGTGGATTTGTGTGCCTGATAACCGTGTTGTTCCTTCGACAGGAAACCATGTTGTGTCAAAATAATTTAATAGTCTGGCTTTTTCATTGACATTTTCAAAGACTGTAGACTAGCTGGGTAATACTGATAGGGGTCTGTAGTTGGAGTAATCATCCCTGCTACCTTTTTTTATGGATTGGTGTAATTTTTGACACAAGCAGGAAAGATATATCTATTCAACATTATTTATTTTCTTATTTCTTAGTAATTCCAGATGCCCTGTGTGATTAATGTCATTATTATTCAAATGTTGTTCTCCGGCCTTAAGGAAAAAGTCGTTTAATTGATGGGCTGTTATTAATGCGTCCGAATTTTGCTTTGCTTTTGATGTACCACTTTCATTTTTTATTACTGACCACATAGCACATATAGCTTTCTGTTTGTTGGTTGCCATATTTATGATACCTGTGTTTATCTCTTTCTTTGCCATGTCTATTGCCGCTTCATTACTCTAATGAAATACTTTGTATATTATTATGGGATTGCATTGTATGTTGAAAGTTCTCCATCAAAACCTAATAGTGCACACTATGTTTTGTTTCTATCAGGTTTCAAATGTTACAGCAAAAGCATCATTATCTGGCAAAATAACTAGTGAGCTGTTTAGAAAATAGTTGTGTACCTATATCGAGTTCCTTGAATTTTAAATGGAAAAATTCGTCTAACACATATTAAATGGAGCCAACACCTCTTTCCGTCAATTATAAATTTGAAAATCAAAATTTCTCGAACCTGGGTAAAAGAGAACTCCAATCCTGCTATTCCGAACATGATTTCAGCCACCGATATCAGGAAGTATTGGGGCACCAACCACATGATACTGACGCTATTTGGGGGCAATATGGTGTAAAGGTTGGAGAACTGAAATTGGAATGTAAAAATAAGTGGTTTTAATTTTAATTAAATTATTTTTTAAATAACGAATATTTTTTGCAACTAAAAAGTTTTCAATTTTTCAAATTACACAAAAATTGATAAGCATCAAGTGCACATTTTATGAATGGTAGTGAAAACGAATAATTTTGGTAAGAGTATAAAAGATTAGCAACATTTTAATATATGATATTCAGCAAATCGAGCGTTATGCAAAATTTAGATTGACTCATTTCTGACGTTAAGTAAATCCCGAAATGTATTATAATTTTACATTGTCGCTCTATTTCTGTTGCCAACCGTTTATCGTAAAAATTATCGTGATTGCAACGTTTTGATCGATTATATTTAAGCATCGAAATGAGTGATGAGTGTTATTATACAGTTTTCGTGCGAATAAATACATACAGAGAGATTTTTATTGATTGTCATAGAGAAAACTTCTTTTTGTGGAAACGAAATCGTTATTTGTTCCCGATTTTCGAAATATATCCATATCTCAAAACAGAAGTGTATTAAGTCACTGTTTACAGAAAGAATCAATTATAGTTACAGCTTTCTAATAATAATATATTCTTTATTACCAAACGATAAACAATTACAGGGTAACCATAGTCTTTTATTATCTCATATACAACGTGTGTATAAATTGTCGCAAAAGCTACACGTAGCAACATATTTCGTTCGTTTCTGAGTCGAAAATCTAAATGGTAAAATATTGTACTATGCTTCATAAGTCTTCACGAGGTTCTTGAAGTTCGGTTTTTTAGTTCTTTAATAAGCGTTTGTGTTCGTTATTTGTCGGTATAGATAACTGCAATTATGAATTTAGACGATTTCTTATTCCTGTTTTTTCGTAAACAGCTTCTTTTTGATTTTAGAGCCTGGTTTCAACATTTCTTCATAAGCATCCTCTCATGAAAAACACATTTGGCAACATTGTAGGACAATGACTTTGTATTCTAATTTTGATTTCAATCAAAACCATTACTGTCAAATTTTGACATTAATCTGAAGTGCTCAATTTTATGCAAACTCTGCTCTTTTTCGTGATTACTCGTATTCTCTTGATTAGTTTTTCTGTTTGAGTGTTTTTATCGTTCTCGTATTATTGTTTTGTTTATTTACAATGGTTTTTACATTTAATGAATATGCCGATATGTATATGGTATACGGTTTTTGTAATGGAAATGCTAACATGGCAGAACAGGAATATCGCGTACGTTTTCCAAACCGGAGACATCCTACTGGAAACGTATTTCGACGGCTGGACCAACGTCTACGTGAAACTGGTTCGTTTAAGAAAAGAAATGCCAACGCTGGTCGACCTAGACAACGGCGTACATTACAACTGGAAGAGGAAATTCTAGACTCAGTACATGAAGATCCCTCCGTCAGTACTAGACAGTTAGCGTCCACATTCAATATCCGTAGTAATAAGACCGTTCATTTGGTTCTACGTGAAAACCTTCTTTATCCATACCATATAACTAAGGTGCCGCCCCTCTATGAAAACGATAACATACACCGTTTAAACTTTTGTCATAGTATCTTAAATAGGATTCAAGAAGATGGCGACTTTTTAAGAGGTGTTCTTTGGACCGACGAGTCTATGTTTACCAGAGATGGTGTACTCAATACCCATAATTTTCACCATTGGGCAGATGAAAATCCTCATGCGTTTCGGGAATACGGTCACCAAAGAAAGTTTTCAGTTAATGTTTGGCTAGGTATAATAAATCACCGTGTCCTTGGGCCAATCTATCTGCCAAATCGACTTGATGCCAACGGGTATTTAAATGTATTAGAACAAGTTATTGACGAGATGCCATTGAATATACGCCGTAACATGTTTTACATGCATGATGGAGCTCCGGCACATTTTTCTCGTAATGTGAGAGAGTGGTTGGATGAACACTTCCCTAACAGGTGGATTAGTCGCGGTGGTCCTATCTTATGGCCTGCAAGGTCTCCCGACCTAAATCTTTTAGACTTTTTTGTTTGGAGTTTCATAAAGGTGAAAGTTTACGCAACACCTCCACAAGACGCTAACGAAGTTATAGGACGAATTAACGCGGCAGTATTAGAAATTACACCGGAAAGGCTTTCACAAGTAATACAGACAATACCTCGTAGATTGCAAATGTGTTTACAAACAGACGGATATCAATTTGAACATATGCGTAGGTAATAGTGTCGCTAATTTATTACAAGAGATGCATTCGAAAAATCAAAACTACTAATTCTGTTTTAATAAAGCTTTCTTATTGCTTTTTCCCTATGTATCATTGTGTTATCCAATTTGTCATTTGTAATTCTGGTCTATCAATTTTGACAAGTATTGTAACTACCATTACGGTAGTATGCGACTACAGTGTTGCCAAATGTATGTTACTTTCAAGTGGCTCCTGAAGACGCATGAAGCATAGTACCATATTTTACCATTTAGATTTTAGATTCAGAAACGAAGGAAGAATGTCGCTGCGTATAGCTTTTGCAACAATTTGTACACACGTTGTATAATACGATTAAAAAAACAAACATCACATAAAATCGCTTTGTCTTTTTGTTCCGGCAAAACGACGCTATCTCGTCATTTTCTTGGACTTAACGCTTGCTACCAGTTTGCTTATTGAGCAAAAAAAATAATACAAATACAAAAAGTAGAGTGATGAATTTTAGTAAATAAAAATATACAAAATAAATTCCTTCCGTATTCGATTAATATTTTGTAAAATATATTTAAAAAAATACCATTATAAATCTTTCTTCTCCTAATTGGGATTAAAAATGTAAATTTGAGTAGATCCAATGTGACTCAATCATAATTGCAAGGTCAATAATGCAAATAGCTGAAAATCTATAAAACATAAACTTAATATACTTCTTCTGCGAGGTACAGATATACTTAAATAGATAACTAAACTCTCTTAGTTCGTATATTTCGTCTTTACATCTTTTTTTACCTCTATATTACCATTTCGTTCCCTTATAACTATAGCGTATACTCCACCAAGGGCTAAATGAACAAATTTCTTCTCCAGCAAGAGGCGTCCATTCGAATAAATTATACATTCGTATCTAGAATTCATCAAAATTAAATCATATAGCTTATAAACTTCGATTAACCTTATGCTAGCTACATTTGTTAATAAATTATTACGATATAGTTCGGCATTTATCGTATTACTAAAGAATATTGGAGCAATAATCCGTGTACGAGAAACAGCAAGCCAAACGTCTATTTATGGAGAATGCAAGGGTGTTTTAAGAATTTCATGTATATTTTCACTAGACCAGATGCGCATTGTTTGTTTATTTAAATATCCTAATAAATAAAACCATTCTTCATCCGAAAAAAAGATTTGTCAAGAACGTTGTCATTAAGGATTGTATGGCATGTTCCATATGAAAGTTGTGTTTGCTATGAAAGTTGTGTAGGCTGTGAAAGCTTACGAATCGATTTCTTAAGGGATTGAATTATTCGCTCCTCAGCATCTGCTATATTTTCAACTGCCTGTTTTAATGGTTTACTACTAACTGGTTTTAAGGACACAGACCCTGTTTCACGGAATTTTGTCACTAATTGAATATGTTCATTATTATTATCGGTCCGTCATCCGATGTTGGAACATCTATCGGGATTGTCAAGAACTTAATAGGTACCATCATGTAGGATAAAAAGAACTCATGAACCAGCAATGGATTCACTCATTTTCACCATACAATCAACAATATTATTAAGCATTTAAAAATAATCTATTCACTTGATTTATACTAACTTACGCTCCGTTAGGCAATTCTATGTACTGAGACACCGACAATGGCTCCGGATTTACCCCCAAATAGTAAGTATCTACCAAACCAGATACACCTCGCAGATTGATCGAGATATTCTTCAGAGTACTTGAAGTTTTTATGAAGTCGATCCTGTACGGAAAAATAAATAAAAATAATGGGTCAAGTTTCCCTTCAAAGATGCGACAAAGCAGTACCTACCTCACCCTTGGCCTTTCGTTCAAGGACACCTTGTAGTCCACGGGATCAGTGATGTAGTCAGATATTTCATTCCATTTGTTTACACCGATCAATAGCTGTCTGTCTGTAAAGCATTTCTATGATAAGTCCTCCAATATTACAAAACAAAAAACGGTGTTAGCTTATGGAAGGAAAATATTTTATTTGGTTAAATTCCAGGGATAAATTGTTCCTGACCTACATCAAACTTCAAGTAATAGTAAAATATTTTAATCGAATACCTAATGTTGTATGGTGCTAGTGAAATATCAATATATCAATTGCGAAATATGAGAAAAAAATTAACCTAAAACAATGAGTGAAAGATATGCACAAATCTGGTTGCAGAAGTGTGCTAACTATAACGTATTTCCTTCAGGAGTTTTGTAGTGTTCCGCTACAGTCGTATGGTGTGCTCATTTACTGTATGGAACATATTCAGTGCAATGTCTGCTGTATGTTAATAAAAATTTAAGGAAGTGCTTAAACACAAAAGTGTGTTCGTCAACTTGTACCAGACAAAAATCGCACCTAAACTATCTATGGTCCAAAGAGATGCAACTTAGTGCAACTTTGATCAGCTGATTTTCTTTATGTCTGTGACTATAATAAAGGATGAATATTCTCAGTACAATCTATGTGCATTTCCTTTTATCAGCAATTAGGTTATGATAGTAACTTGAACGCTCCTAAGAAATTTGTAAATTGTTACTCGCAGATTTTGATGAAACTTTGTCAGTTTTGTAGTCTCCATGGAGTATTACTCAAGGACACTTTTTGTTGCGATAGAACTTTAACTTTACGGGCTGTAAAACGCCCTTGAAATTCGGCCAAAATTTCGTTTATCTAAAATAACTTTTAAACGGTGAAAGATAGAAAAAGTTTCAATCGCAGTTTTGCGGCGTTTGAAAAGCCTTGCGGCTGGTATAAGTATTTATATACAGGGTGTTACAATAAACACACAACGACGTATATTGAGCTTATTTGATCGAATTTCAGAAATCGATTATAATCACTGTTTTTGTTATCAAAGCGTGTATGTAAAGGTGAGGATTCGTCATGCAAAAGCAACTGGTGCTGAACTTCGAAAAGCTATCAGCTTGTATCTCTGTCTGTACCTCCACCTGAGAGATATAAAAACTAGCGTATTTCTTTTATATACTGTATTTATATAATTCTGTTACAGAAATGGAAATACCATGTCCAATAGCTAAGCAGCATTTGAAATATAAAGAGATAAGAATTAAATTTGCAGATAATATTTATATATTTTGTGATCTGTTAAAACATTAAATAAAGTTCTTTTTGTCTTACATAGGTGTGTCTGTAGTTGAATATATGGAGCCAGGAGTTGATAATTCAGAACAAACTAAAATAAAGTGAAGAATTCCTATTTTCGAATATTTATATGTAGAGACCGGATTATATGCAAAGTGGATATATTTTATTTTTTGCATATCTTTAAATATAGTCTATATGTAGACCTATTACACTAATTGACGTTAATTAGTGCTAATTAGTGATTGCATATATTGCATATTTAGGCATTTCTATGTATATTTTTTACAAAAGTTGCACATATTGCATATTTAAGCTTTTTCTTATCCTTTCTATTAGTAAAAATTCTAGTATTCTAGTAATTTATGTAGATCGACAACCGACAATTCTCAGAACGATAAATCTTTTACATTGGTTTCTCTAATACTTTTTTCCAAGAACTGCACGTGTTTAATTTCGCCTAGCAGAAGAGATGTGGTAAATACGTTTTATTATTATTAATTCCCAAATAAACTATTCATTCATTGAATATCTTTGAGCGAAATAGCATGTAATTGTGTTACGTTTTTATATACTGTGAGTATAGCGAACAAAATTTCGTTATGGATTAAGCCATATCCTGAACTGGTAAAGGATGGCGACAAAATATTTTGTCGAGCCTGCAGTAAACTGGTAAGTTTAATTTTACTAAAAGCTTTACAATTGTTTTTAAATTCTTTAACTTTTGATATAAAATGACAATTGTTGTTGTAGGTGTTTTCTGAGAGAAAATACCTGATTGATCAACACGCTAAAACTCCATCACATATTGGAAAATGTGAAAAACTAAAGCGATCCGCATGTGTGCAGCAATCTATACGTCAATGTGTAGCATCAACTTCACGAAACTCAGAACAAGAAGAATATAATACGGATCTGTGTAACGCATTAATTTCGTCTAACATACCATTAGCAAGATTAAACAATGTTAATTTGAAATCATTTCTGCAAAAATATTGGAAACAATATACCTGATGAAAGGACCTTACGAAAAAATTATGTCACATCTTGTTACCAGCAAACAATAGCAGAAATTCAACAATTGGTAGGGAATAATTTTATTTATATCATGGTAGATGAAAGTGTGGCCGTTATATTGCCCATTTGTTAATAGGAATTCTTATGAAGATATTGTAGTAAATTATATTTAATTTATTGTAAAGAACTTCAAAAAACAAATAATGTGACAATTGCCCAATTCGTTCAACAAGGTTTATTAAATTTCTTTTTACCTGGAAGTATACCCTGTGAAAAAATTTTATTAATGTTGTCCGACGCTGCACCATACATGATAAAAGCCGCGCAAAATTTAAAATTTTTTTATAGTAACATTATTCATGCCACTTGTTTAGCTCATAGGTTTAATCGTGTAGCCGAAGACATTAGGAATCAATTCCCTTTGATTAATGATTTAATTAGCAATGTCAAAAAAGTATTTTTAAAAGCACCTTTGCGAATCCAATTTTATAAGGAGCGACTTCCCGATGTTAAGTTGCCTCCTGAACCGATTATTACGAGATGGGGTACATGGTTAGAGGCTGCAATTTTTTTCGCCGATAATTTTGAAGGAATAAAAAATGTAATTCTTGAAATCACTGCTGACTGCATTGCTCTAGAAAACTGTAAAAAGATAGTAACATCAACATAATTGCTACAAAACTTTTTGTATATTAAGTCAAATTATAGCTTTGTTTCAAGTTCCATTCGTAAATTAGAAACGCAAGGGATGTCGCTCTCGGAATCAGTCGAAATAATAGACGAATTTGATATGCTATGTAAGAAGGTTAAGGGTACAATAGGTAATTCTATATACGATAAATTTAAAAAAGTGATAAATAAAAATGCGGGGTATTTGAAATTGACGAAAGTTAAGAAAATTTTAGAAGGTGAAACAGTAAAGGATTTCGACTTTAATTTTAGTTTAGAATGTATTGCAAAGTTAAAATAATGCACCAATTACATCTGTGGATGCTGAAAGAAGCTTTTCTATTTCGAAACATATGTATTCTGATGACTTTCTTTTACACAATTTTGAAAAACATTTAATTATAAATTCTTTTAGAAATATGTTGTGAAAAGAATTTGTGCAATAAAGTTAATGTTTAAATTTCTGCTATTTTATGTAAAAATTTTGCATATTGTCGCAATTTTTTTGCATATATGCCCCAGGTTTATGCATATTTTCTCAAAAATCGATGCATATATATGCGCATATATTCCAGTTTTTCTTTGCATTTAATCCGGTCTCTACTTATTTGTAATATATTCATTAATATTTTACACATTGTTTGTCTGTGAAAATGTTTTTTTTTTATTTTATAACAATAGTTAAAAAGCATTTAATATCCATATCAGAACTCAAATACAATATAATCTACAAACGAATCATATGTGTCAAGGTTTATGATACTAACGAACACTTTTTTTGTAGTTGCTGTAAAATTAAAAAAAGGAAAACAGGAGATTTTTGCAGATACCGTCAGCATGTAAAATATTTATTAATATAGCAAATATTTGAAAAAACATGCATAAAATATTTAAAAAAAACGGTCGTTTATGATATAAAAAAAAATATTTAATTTTTATATTTCTATAATATTTTTGTGCTACTTGGGAATGTAGGAGCCCTGGAAATAAGCAGAAGGAGAAATAGATCAAATCACGCATTAAATGTAGTTAATTTTAGAGATAATTCGACTAGCGGACAATAGGTCTCACTTGCAGATATTTTTATTTTATTCGGGATAACGTGCCCTGAATAACTTAGCACAGACACTGCTCGCTGAAATAGCATTTTGTTTTTAAATTTAGTTCATATCGTATTGCAGTGTTGGTATGGTTCATATCAATCCGACAAATATTCATCTGCTACTACTGCCATATGGTTACAATGAAAATCAAAAAAAAAACTCAAAAAGATCCCCGAAAAAAATAGAATTGCATAATGTAATAAGAAGTCTGATCGATACAAGTGTTTTGGAAACAATCTGCCCGTAAGAAACAATAAAAGCATTAGAATTTGAAGTCATGCCCACTTGAACAGTTGGCGGCTTACTTTTAAAGCAAACAAAATATTGCAGCACTAAATAATTTGGATTACCTACCTGATATTCCACAGCCAACACCTTCAGAGGGTACGCCTCCTTAGTCAAACGTATATTCCCGCAAAATACGCTCTCTGTTTTGATCGTGACGTTGTACAGAGTACTCCCATGGGCCACTATATCGCTGAAGATGAATCTACCGCTGGAATTTAGTTGCAGAACAGGCGCAAAGGGGCTGTAAATCACTATATCGCACGGTAAGGTGTTGATGAAGTTCGTGGCGGCCCTGTGTCGACCTGGCAACGGTGGATAATTCAATTGGAGGATCAACTCCAAGATACCGGCGCACAAGAAGGCCATCCCAGCTGTGAGGCCGCCGGCCGCCATGCGGTGAAGAGGATTTTCCATGAATTGCATCTTGCTTAGGTAAGGATAAAGGACACGATCGAAGAATGGAATGAAGAACGAGTACTAAGGCTGGATTGACGACTTGCATCTGATCTGGTAGGATTTGAACGCCTAAGAATTTATCATTCATCCTCGAAGCCTGGAATTAGAAATAATTGTGTGGAAAATATTCTTTCTGCGTCTTCAAGAATTTACTTGGAAAGTCCATCTGGATCCTTGCTGGTCGAACAGAGACCAGAATAGCGGTAGAGGAGTATACAGAAATAATACAGCAAAAACTATTTTCATCTCCGTGACTAGTTTCATGCCGAACTTATCCTTGGCGTAGTCCAGCCAATGATCCTGTTTTTCCTTCTTCTTTCGCATGGCTCGGAATAATGCGTACTGCAAGTAACGATCAGAAAAGGCCGAGTGATTACACTATGTAACACGTTTTTTGCCCTTGAGTAGTAAGCGTTATATCCAACTTATTTATGCTTCAAAACAATAGAAAAATACTTTTATTCCCCTCTAATTTTGCTTTTGTGACTAGGACAACGAAAATTTGAAATATACCCACATATGTATATTGTATGTCCACTTAAGTATGAGACAAATGGGAAAAAAATTTATTGTTGAATTTATAAAAAAAAAATTATGTAAAATAAAAGTTGGTGCTTCTTTAAAAACATATTCTATATTCAAACTTAGTTAAAATGCGTGGTTTTGCTATAAATTAAGAAAAAAATTAATTATATTGAGAATAAAACACGCTTATTTTTAAAGATACCAAAAAGCTCCATTAGCGAAAAGTACTTCAACTCCCTAAATGTGCCAAAATACAAATTTTCAAAGTAGAAATCAAAGAAATGGAATTCTACAAAATTACACAATATGAGCCAAACATTGAAAAAATACTTTTTTAATTTTTTTTTTAAAAATTAGTTTTTTCGATTTTTACTTGAAAGTTGGTATTTTGGCATATTTAGGAATTTGAAGTACTTTTTTTCTAATGGAACTTCTTCATATCTTTAAAAATAAGGGTGATTTATTCTCAAGACAATTTCTTTTCTTTTTCTTAATTATAGCAAAATTACGAATGTTAATTTTAAACCCCAAATATATTTCTAAAGGAGCACTGCCTTTTATTTTATATATTTTTTTTTTATAGATTCAATAATATTTTTTTGCCCCCATTAGTCTCACATTTAAGTGGACACTGTGTATATCTCCAATATTTTCTCCTTACGGGTGAGCTTTTTAGGAAAGTCATCGCAGTCGAGAATTTTCTTAATTTGAGGTCCTATGAAGACACCGGCTTGGACCTTCGCCTCAGATAGCTTAGGAAATAATTTTTCAAGGTGTTTCATGGCTGCTGACTCCGTACCTAGAGCTTTCGCAAATTGTTTTATAAGCCCCAACTTTATGTGCAGTGATGGCATCAGCACCTTTAGAGGGCCTACCAGTGGCTCTCATTTGATATTGTTTTTCCCTATAGAAAACTCTGTCCTCTGTGACCAGTCGCGCTTGTTGTAGTATACATTGGTGTCCCTGCTGTCCCAAAGACAACGATAACATGGGAATTTGGTGAAACCACCTTCCAGATCCATGAGAAATGACACCATTTTGAAGTCGCCGATGACCTCCCACCCATACTTGTCATACTTCGAAACTTTCAGCAAGGTCTTGATGTTAAAGTAATCCTCTTTGAGGTGCACTGAATGACCCAGGAGAAGAGATGGAAAGTTATTACCATTATGCAGCAGTACTGCTCTGAGGCTTCTTAAAGAACTGTCAATGCAGAGACGCCACTTATTTGGATTATAGGCGATTCCAATTGCCTCAAATACCCCAGTCACATCGTGGCAAAAGAGCCCATCTAGATAGGTGAGAAACCTGGAAAAAGTTTGGTGACGCTTTCTCTGATCTACGACTCGCACAGTTTCATCCAGCAAGTTCCACTGCTTCAGCCTAGAGGTCAAAATCTCAGCATTGGACTTGGAGAGTCCGAGATCCCTAACTAAGTCGTTCTACATTGATCATGTCATCTGATTCTACAATATTTTCTTCACACTCCGACTCGCTGTTGCTGATTGAAGACGCCTGATCTATCTTAGGAGGAGTAGGTAATGGAAGCTGAGGCCTAATACTGGGGGCATGGATGAAGGAAGATCCGGATACATTACAGCAGGTGCATTTTTGCCAGTACGGCGTTTGGAAGGGTCCACAATACAAAAGTAGCAGTTGCTTGAGTGGTTAGAGGATTCCCGCCAAATGCTTAGAATTGCAAATCTCATGGATCTCTTTTCTCCCCTATACCATCCTCTTGTCTTAATAAACTGACCACAAACATAGGAAAACGCGTCTGCTTCATGCTTGCAACCTCTTGAAGCCATCATCTAATTAGAAAATAGGTATAGTGAAATGAGAAGTACATATACACACCGTTTTGAGCACTGAAATCGTGGGGCGAGTCTATTATATCAGCTTTAGGAGTGTACACGTTTTGAATGGAGGGACGTTGGAACATTGAATCTGTCAAAATTTAAAATAGCGCCTGAACAATATAGCAATAAATTATCAAAGCAGGTTGAGTGGTTGAGACATCTTCGTTGTGATATTTTTGTTTTGTTTTCCAAAAAAAAAAAAAAACAAATCCAAAGCCGAAAATGCAGATACTTGTCACTTTGACAGACATATTTACTGTCATTTCTAACGTAAATGAATTCACTTCCGTCACTGATGTTTTTAGTTCCCGTATTCTACGTCGAACGACATAATATGTACTTCTCATTTTGGGTTTGGTTGTAAATTTTAAAATATCATTGTCTTGGTCACAAAAGCAAAGTTTGTGGGAAATAATCGACTGTTTTTATACTTGACATTAGAAAATAGGAAATGACAGTTACAACCCAAAGACAAAAAAATTAATAGAAATTGTTACATAGTGTTATTCAGTAACACTCACGCTGGTGCATTTGACGAATTGCAACACTACATTTTCCTTAGGGAACTTCATCCTGTACCAGTGCTTCCCCATCATGAAGATCACTGCAATATTTAGCCTCGTGCCAAATGAATTGGATTATCGATCAAAGTTTAAGGCTTACGAATCGATAATAAGATCAGAAGCGCTGGAAAGCCGAATCCCAATGCGTAACAGGTATCATCCCCAAAGCAAGTTACCGATTTTCTCATTATGGGCGTGATGATCATGCCGACAAATCCTCCCAAATTGATGCTGAAGTAAAATAGGGAGAAAAATTGTTGCAATTGGTTCCTCTCCTGTGGCATCCGAAACTGGTCGCCACCAAATGCTGCCAAGCAAGGCTTTGAACCTCCAGTCCCGACTGATATTAAAGTTAAACCAACTACTGTCATGGTGCTGTGGAAGAATGGATCTAAATTAACGTCAAAATGACAAAGCAAAATATTTAAACTTACATTGGGGAAAAATTCGTCATTGGTATTGCTGCGAAGACCATAATCACATTTCCAATCAAATATATCACAGAAAAATAAAATACAGTCCTGTAAGGAGATTAAAACACATCACTGCGTAGGCTTTCACGGCCGGTGTAACTATAACTAACAGCTTCTTGCGGGTTTCGCCGTGTGTCAAAACTTTCGCTCGACGTTTCGCTGTTCATACTGACAGCTTCTTCAGGATAACTGAACTGATTCTCCATGGTCCGACATTCTTCTTATATACGCCCTGGTGCATCCAACCGTGTAGTTTCCGCTCCATTGACCGTGACGGTTCGTAGTAGGCTCTTCCACGTGTCGCTAAGGTGGTACCCTTCTTCTCTGTTAACGGTTTTATTCTTCTCTATTTCTATGGCTTCCCTGATGAGTCTTTTCCCGTAGTTCTTGGTGGTAGTTATTACTTTTACATTCTTGAAATCCATTTTGTGTCCGGTGTCGTGCATGTGTTCTGCCACCGCTGATTGCTCGATCCTTCTTAATCTTGCGTCCCTCTCGTGTTCTTTTATTCTTATGTCGATGGCTCTTCCTGTTTATCCGACGTAGCACTGTCCGCATTGGCATGTTATCTTGTAGATACCTTCTGTGCGCCCCTTGGGTATCTTATCCTTTGCGATCGGTAGATACTGCTGGATTGACGTTGTAGTCCCGAAGCGTACTTGTACGTTACGTTTCTTCAAAATTCGGCCTACTTTTTCGGTGACTCCTGCTATGTAAGGTAAACACGCCACCCCTCTTTGTGGTTCTGTAGTTTTCTCCAGTGTCGTCTTCTTCTTAGTGGCTCTCCTTATGTCGATGTCAGTGTAACCATTCTTCTTTAGTGCTTTCTCCAAATCTGTCTTTTCACTGGTAAGATGTTGTTCGTCACTGATGGTTTCGGCTCTGGATAGCAATGTTTGTATCAATGTCTTCTTCTGCATCGGATGATGGTGAGATCTTGCATGCAGATATCTATCGGTGTGCGTCTTCTTTCTAAATACTGCGTGCTGTAGCATTCCCTCTTTTGTTTTCTTAACCATAACATCCAGAAAAGGGAGATTTCCATTTTGTTCTTTCTCCATGGTAAACTTGATGGCTGGGGTGCTGTGAGTTTATGTGTTCCAAGAACTGTTGTAGTTTTTTTCCGTGTTGCCATATTACAAAAGTATCGTCGACATATCGCAGCCAACACTTAGGTTTCATATCGCTGGAACTTAGGGCTTCTTCTTCAAATGTTTCCATAAACAAGTTGGCTATTACTGGTGATAAAGGGCTTCTCATTGCTGTTCCGTTCTTCTGCTCGTAGTATTTTCCTTCATACAAAAAGTATGTCGTGGATAAGCACAGTTTCACTAATTCAATGATGTCTTCTTATAGCCCAAGTTCTGGAAGTAAGGCCAGTGCGTCCTCCTGTCGAAACTTACTAAAATGTCTGTAGGTTCAGTCTTTAGCGTAGACAGAATATCCACGAAATGTTTCGAATTCTTCACATACATTGCAGTTTGTCCGATATATGGCTTTAGTAAGCTAGCTAAATATTTCGACAAATCGTAGGTCGGTGATCCAATGTTGCTTACAATCGGTCTTAATGGCACTCCTTCTTTATGTATTTTTGGTATTCCATACAGCCTGGGTGGTCTAGCGGCTCTTGGTAGCAATCTGTTCTGCATCTCTTTAGGTATCGATGAAATCTTTATGCTCTCCCTTACTGTTTTTGTGATCTTCTCCGTTGGATCTTTTCTTATTTCCTTGTAGGTGTTCTCGTCAAGTAGTTCATTCATCTTTTTCCGGTAATCTTCTTTATTTAGTAGTACTGTTGCATTCCCTTTGTCTGCTTTGAGGATAACGATGTCTTCTTCAGCTTTCACATTTGTAAGTGCTGCCTCTTCTTCCCTGGATAGGTTGCGTTTCGGTGGATTTGCTTTCTTCAATGCTCTGCTTACTTCTTGTCGCACTTCTTCTGCTTCAATGTTCGGAATTCCTTTGATCGCTGCTTCTACCTCCGTGATGATTTCTTCTGTTGGTACTCTTTTGGGTGCAATGACGTAGTTCATCCCTAAGGCAAGTACTTTTGTTTAGTGTACCAGGTTGCTCCTTGATCTTCTTTTCTTCCATCCTTGCAAACTTCTTCACTTGTGTTGTTCTGGATTTCTCGAACTCAGTTTCTGCTGTTTCCCAGATTATGCGGTCGATAAGGTGCCAATCTTCTTTTGACATTTTGTTGGCTAATGTCAAATGTAGCTCCATGATCATCTTGGAAATCAGATGTAGCTCCGTATACACTTGATGCACTCGTTCTCGTAGTAAGGCTTCCTCCAGTGAAAAGATACATTTGGAGAAAGCACTAAAGCAGAATGGTTACACTGACATCGACATAAGGAGAGCCACTAAGAAGAAGACGACACTGGAGACAACTACAGAACCACGAAGAGGGATGGCGTGTTTACCTTACATAGCAGGAGTCACCAAAAAAGTAGGCCGAATTTTGAAGAAGCGTAACGTACAAGTACGCTTCGGGACTGCAACGTCGATCCAGCAGTATCTACCGACCGCAAAGGATAAGATAGCTAAGAGGCGCACAGAAGGTATCTACTAGATAACATGCCAATGCGGACAGTGCTACGTCGGACAAACAGGAAGAGCCATCGACATAAGAATAAAAGAACAGGAGAGGGACGCAATATTAAGAAGGACCGAGCAATCAGCGGTGGCAGAACACATGCACGACACCGGACACAAAATGGATTTCAAGAATGTAAAAGTAATAACTACCACCAAGAACTACGGGAAAAGACTCATCAGCAAAGCCATAGAAATAGAGAAGAATAAAACCGTTAAAAGAGAAGAAGGGTACCACCTTAGCAACACGTGGAAGAGCCTACTACGAACCGTCACGGTCAATGGAGCGGAAACTACACGGTTGGATGCACCAGGGGCGTATATAAGGAGAATGTCGGACCATGGAGAATCAGTTCAGTTATCCTGAAGAAGCTGTCAGTATGAACAGCGAAACGTCGAGCGAAAGCACACGGCGAAACCCGCAAGAAGCTGTTAGTTATTAAAACACATCCTTTTTGAAAATTTTGCAAGATTCTCATCTAAAATCGACTCACCTGTATCTACCCAAGACACTATCCGCGCAAATTGCACCCAAAATCGGCAACAAGTAACAAATCATGATGAAGACATGGTACACAGTGGTCGCACTGTTTTCAGATAATCTCAGTTCATTTCTGAGATACAAGGAGAGTATTGCTGCAAGTAATTCGTTCGTCATATATTTTTTAATAAATAAACATACTTCCAAATCGCTCACTTCTCAATCCACAAAATGAGAATCGCTCGCAAAACTCTGTAGCGATAATGCAGGCGATAGAAAATGGCATGACTTGCTGCAAATGTCAATTAATATAGTCTTTAGTGTTTGTATTCCGAAAATTAATAATATTAAATCGTGGTATATAAAACGCTTACGTCCATTTAGTCGAGGGCAGTGGTAACATCTTCTTCGTAGAACAACAGCTGCTTGTTATCCATCAATGTCGTTGTCAATTTGACAAGCAGTGTGTAGTAGTTAATCGCTCGATAATAGATGACGCTCTTGTAGATTTATTATTTATTTATTTATTATCATTGTTAGATACTCGTATTGAAAACGAAACTTTGCAAATAAGTTTAAGTAGATGTATGACATATGCTTTCTATTCTAGTTTTTTTCGTTTTGAAGCAGCAATATAAGAGAATTGGTACAGTTAGTTTTAAGTTGATTGATTTGGCCTGTAGCCATGTCAAAATCAAAATTTAAATGGAACTTATATCTGTCATATATTGTCAGCTTAATATTCCACAATTAAACAAAAAGTTAACTAATTTCCATGTTACTTGACAAACAGACTACTTTCACAGCAAAAATGTTCAAACATTCAAGTAAATGTAATTTTCTGTTGTACCAGTTTTCTATATGCAGCCGATGCGATGGTATCTACCTTTCTGCTATTAAGAAAAGCAGCATGTTTATGTATTTCTTTTCGTGATGTAATGCGAAATCAGTTACGTATAGTTAATTAGAGAAGCAGGTTCCGGGCTGTTATGCTGTGGTCGAATGCAATTTCTTCCGAACGTTTCGTTCGCAGCTACGGCGAACATCTTCAGGGGCGAGGGCGAAGTAACTCTCCGTATTAACTCGTCGTCGAATGATATGTTGTCCTGAGCTGTCGCATTAAATAGGGCTGATCGTCCTCCCGTGGGCGGTGTTTTGTTCGTGAAAATGTTGTCGGAACAGAGAGAGTGTGCTAGGTTTTGTTCGCGGTACGTGTACTGTAGTCACGTGTTTCTCTAATAATTACAGGCCGTGAAAAAATATTTAGTTGACGTACAAATAAAATTTTTCTTATGCATAATAAAGATAGTTCTTTATATGCTTCACACACACACACATCTTATTTCATTTTTAAATTACACAGAGGGTTGTCATTTTGACACTAGCTAAACCCAGAGATAAGCCTAGAACTATAATTAGCTTGTCCAAAGTACAGTTGACATTTTATTAATATTAATAAGCTTATATGCCGAAATATAACTTAATATGAAAGATTTTGAGCCTTTTCAAACTTAACTGCCTGGACATACATACGTGCTGTGTAGGTAGCTCGTTGTCTGTCAGCCATTTGAGGTCAAACTGTAATTTGTTTCTTTTCCCAGCACGGAGGAAAATTGTATTTTTGCTTCCTAGGGCGGAAAGTAAGTGGCATTAACATGATGAAACTGTACATCTTATATGTGGCATTATTGATGGATGACATTAGTATATTCGACCCAGTCCAAGTAAATTTATGAGATAATTGCTAAATTATTAGGTACCTGTCGTTTTAGTAGTGAGTATATTTAAAAAAGAAATTTAGAAATATTTATAATTATTTTCTAATTCAGGTTTACAGGTATTCAACTTAACCTACAAAAGTCATAAACACAGAAATAAACAAAAGGGATGCACAATCTTTTAATTGCAACAAAGTTAAATGCAAGAGATTAGATTACCATGCATGTTAAAACTGAAAGAGCAGTTTTTTATGTTTATAACAAATATTTATGATGAATGAACCATTTTTGAAAAACGACGCTAATTTGACAGTTCTCAAAATATTTGACAGATTAAGCCTACTATCGATCATGTCACTCACAAGTATGTCTTTATTATTTTTTGACGTTTAATTAGTTAAAATTGGAATGCCTGGGAAAAAAATCGCATAATATTTGCTCGCCGCCTACAATAGGGCACTTTCCTCCCTTGGTTTGAAATATACTATTAATTATTTTTATCTAATTTCCCTTAAAAAGTATGTTTCTAATTTTCCCTTTTAAATGAAATTTGACAGTCTTTAAAAACGACTATTTGGCACCACAATAAAGAATAGAGCATAACCTCATGGGTGCGGTGCTGGTGAGTCAGCGTAATACCAGGAGTCACACAACATGGGTAAAATAAGGCGAGAATAGGTACTATCTGCTTCATTGCATTCTGTTCCTGAATCCAGTGATGTAATTCATTCCATTTCTTGTTTTAAATAAAGTTTGATACGCTTTAAAATTGCGCCAATCGATTCAGCGATCCAAAAAAAAAAAAAAACATAGTTTAAAGTTGTTGTCTCAAAATTGACTGTTTGGCGCCACAATGAGACATAAACGAATTTACAAAATGCATTATTAACTAAATAATTATATTTAAAAAATATAATTTGGCATTATAAAGTGACTTCACAATACCTTTTAAGAATCAGGGTATTTATGGGAAAGGCAGAAGAGTCCTTGCAAAGAACCAATATTCTCGTCATTCGTTGTACCATGACCTTGCTTTACAATACTTATTTAAAAGTTCATATTGACTTTTGGAGACATATTGTATAGCTTCCTTTTTTTGCCTCTGTTATTTATTTGTGCATTCCTTTAAATATAATTAAGTTCTTTCTTATCATGTGGAATAAAATAGAGTAAAACTTTAGCATAACACTTCTATTTTCGGCATAAAATGATTATTTGAAAGGACAGAACGTGAATACATAATCCCTTTTCTATAAAGACAAGAATATTTGGTTGCCTAAGTTATAAATATTGGCGGAAGTTTTGCGCCATAATATTTTAAATGTTGAGTTTGGAGTTTGATACCATACAAGTAATATTTCGACTAGCAGAATACGATAGAGCGATTAGGTTTCCCTAAGTCCACATTTTGCAATTTCAGCTGATTATTGGCTGCAATGCTGGTGAGTCAGCGTAATAATTAGAAATTAAATCTAATTGTATTCTGTTCCAAAAACCAGTAGGTATTCATTTTGAGAAATAATAGTTGTTAACGATAACACTATTTGTCCATTCTATATTGTTACTTATTTCATTTATTGATATCCACTCTTTCCGAATATTATTTCCCTAGTATTTCTTAATAATTACTTTTTCCTATACAGTATTTTTAATTAAAAATATTATTGATTCAATAATAATATCAATAATGATGGATCGAAATTACAAAATGAACAAAGTTGCAGAGATCTAGTAATTGTAAAGAAATCTGGTTTTTTCATTTTATATTTTTTTATTTTACAAATTCAATACCACTACACGAGGCTTTATTACTATTTACAACTTCCCTACTTGTAATAATTTAAGCAGTAATTGTAATTATGTAACACCAAAATTTTGTATAAACGTTAAATTAATGGCGATAAAATTGTTAGGTGAAATTAATTAAATCCTCAAATATCTATATTTGTGAGGTTATGTTCATATCTTACAATTGCTAACGTGAGATTGGTAGGTAAATATCAGGTAGTTAAACATAACAAAACTATTCAAAACCAATAATCCTTTTTACGAATACTTTTATTATACAACTTACAAAATCTACAAGTCCCTTTTCCTTAAATATAACATACACAGTAATAAACATATTATATCATATATAGATACATATTACGCGCAATTTACATATATTCAAAGATCATCACGCAAATTAATTCAGGACTGGAACAAAAAAAATCATGATATGCAACAATTAATAGCACGATCATTTTAAGCCTTTAAGCCAAAACTTTTATATATGTACCTATAAGCGTAAAAAATACGTTTTCTGCACATACAATTAATTCCTATAGGTTAATACACAGTGCGATGGATTACTTAAAAGATCACAATGCGGAGTCATTTTGATGTAAACAGTGTTAATGGCGATCTAAGAATAGCCCTGGGGGCATTGGCATTTAAAAGTTAAAATGTCACGTCAAGGATCATTTCCTGTACAACGAGAATGAAATGCACCCTTTAGCCAGTTCCTGAAATTCGTTCAGCTAAATGGATATCCATTATACAGGGCTATTGTTGGAGTTTCGGCACTCTTAAAGTTTATTTTCGTAGTGTACAGGGTGGGCCAAATTCGACACTTTTAATAGGAAACTTATATTTCTAAAGGAATTAGAAAAAACTGATCTATGCTTCTGGAGCTCGATTTTAAAAAGTAATCGATTGGTGAAGTCCGTATTTTTATATCTTCCGTAATATAAGAGATACAGAGCGTTTTCGTAAAATATGCAATTTTTAAAAACCTTTGTAACTTTTTAATTTGTGAAAATGCTTGATTTATATAAGAACTTTATTAGGGCACTTTTTGACGTAGAATTCAATGCTCTAATTTGTTTTTTTAATTCGTTTTTTTTTTGAGATATTATCAAGACTTGTATTTTTTATATGGAACACCCTATATATTTTTACACTATTCAAAAGCACATAAAATTGCCTTTAATATGATATAACACACTTGATATTTTATTTAAAGGATTTTCAAGATATTTGATTTTTTGTTTGCAATTTAACAGTATTTCAAGATGGTTCTGGCTGTAACTAAGCAATGCGCGTATTTGTTTTTTTATTTCTTTATTTTTTGTTTGGCCGTGGATGCTCGTAAATAAGCAAATAAAAGATTTCTACAAAGCAGAAAAAAAGTGGTTTTAATATTAAATGTTAGAAATAACAAAGTCCAACAAACTAAGGAAACCATTAATAGTATTATTGATACTATAGTTATAAGGAGTTAATGGTGGGATTCTTTGCGTATTTGTAGCACTTGTAAGGTTATTTATAAGTCTGTAAGCATCCTTAATACATGTTTACAGTCTTGCAGATGCAAAAAATACGTAAGCATTATGAATTATAGTGTTCGAATTGTCCGCCATTCTGTTGTAAACATAATCGACACCGTTTCCTTACATTCTGAACTGAGTTCACCAACTCAAGCGGAGATAGAGAGTCGAACGCTACGCTTGCAAAAATTGCAGCCTCTAATTCCTGTCTCGAATTGGGAGAATGCTTAAACGCAAGATTTTTAATTTTTCCCCAAAGGAAAAAATCCAATGGGGTTAGATCTGGTGACCTTGCCGGCCAATGTATCGGTCCCTGATTTCCAATCCAATTGTTACCGAATTATTGGTTTAAAAACTCATTAATCCGAGCAGCATTGTGAGGGAGTGTTCCGTCATGCTGGAAGTAAACGAATTCCAATTGGTTTAAAGGTATTTCATCTATGAGAGGTTCAATGAATTGTTGTAAAATACGGAAATAGCTTTCGGAGTTAAGAATTCCGTTATATATGTAGGGTCCCATTATCCTGGCACGGAAAATTCCTACCCACACATTGAAACTATATCGTCCTTGGTTTCTCATTTCAATAGTAACATGGGGATTTTCACGCGACCAAGTATAAGAATTTTATCTGTTAAAAATTCCCGCACTGCTTACGTTACATTCATCCGTCCATACACAGTTTAGAGCAAAATTATGATTTTCTTCACATTTTCCCAAAAACCGTTGACAAAATGCCATACGACGCTCCAAATCCCGCGGCAAAAAGGTATTGCACTTTCCTTGTCCGATAGGGTTTCATTCTATACTTTTTTAAAATGCGCCTTGCCGATGTTCTTGCTAAACCTGTTGTTTGTGCCATCTCGCGAGTGGAATGTGTTGGGTTATTTACAGTTTCCCCCAAAACGGCAATTTCCTCTAATTCTCTGTCTCTATTTTAAGCCACATAATTTTTAGGTTTTTGAAAGGATCCAAAATTTATTAAATTTTTCTTTAATCTAGTGAACATGTCTCTGAATGGTTGTTGTCTTTCAGGATATCGCTCATAGTAAATATTACATGCAGCTTCCGCATTTTCACCTGCTTCTATAAAACACTTTAACATGTATTTTTCATAGTTTTCATACATTTTTGAAATCTTGAATAATAAAACCACCAGTAACATTCATTCAAACTGACATTTCGAAATATTTTGACAATATAAAACAAATACGCGTATTGCTTAGTTACAGCCAAAGCCACCTTGAAATACTGTTAAAATGCAAACAAAAAATCAAATACCTTGAAAATCCTTTAAATAAAATATCAAGTGTGTTATATCATATTAAAGGCAATTTTATGTGCTTTTGAATAGTGTAAAAATATATAGGGTGTTCCATATAAAAAATACAAGTCTTGATAATATCTCAAAAAAAAAAACGAATTAAAAAAAACAAATTAGAGCATTGAATTCTACGTCAAAAAGTGCCCTAATAAAGTTCTTATATAAATCAAGCATTTTCACAGATTAAAAAGTTACAAGGATTTTTAAAAATTGCATATTTTACGAAAACGCTCTGTATCTCTTATATTACGGAAGATATAAAAATACGGACTTCACCAATCGATTTCTTTTTAAAATCGAGCTCCAGAAGCATAGATCAGATTTTTTCTAATTCCTTTAGAAATATAAGTTTTCTATTAAAAGTGTCGAATTTGGCCCACCCTGTACATTTCTTATGGTATATTATGTCAGTGGGATTTACGTTTGTGGGGTATCAAAATGACTCGTTTGCTTCAACATAAATATAAATTATGTAATATAAAAAAAGGAATAAATTGGAATGTATAAAATAATCCGCTTAATACAATCTAAAATAAATATTACCTTCTCTACAATTTTTTTTTAAGCAGGCGTATCACAACGATGAGTATTTTTTTTTAAATCATTTTTTATTTAATTATTTTTTTACGATAAATACATACAGAAAAATACCATTTAGTCCATTTAGAATACCGCTTATCCTCAATTGTCTGAGGTTTAAAGAAAGAGGAACAGAAAGTCCTATATGCGATGTACATACTTGGGCAACTTCAGACAAACAATAAGATCTAATACAATTTGTTTTTACGAGTTGATTATTCAAGACGAACATTCTCCACTATATGCAAACAATAAACATCTCTATACAAGATAAAACTAACATATAGCTACATATACATCTAAATGGATCTCAATTCAACCACGCAAGATCTCTTAGTTCATACATAGTTAAATATTTATCTCGTACAAACAAACATGCAAGCTTAACAACACACCAAATGTAGGTAATTTCCTTTATTTTTACACTGTAATATCTAACGGAACAACGATATAACAAGGGCGAATAATTATATCGATAAATATGCGGAACGTACGCCTTGAATCGTCAATTCTCCATCGAGAACTCCACTAACGTATCGAGCGTCCTCGCAAACCGTGAAGATAAGGGGCTAAAAGCAGTTTTGCAGCGGAAAATTGTGTGCCATGGTACCGCTTATATCCGGTTTTATCGTGTGCGATATTCTCACATGCAATGAAGTTAGAGAATCGACTCCATAATGACGCCATCTGTATGTTGTAAACGGTATTAACTAAGTTTGGAGGGAGGGTCATTTAAGTAAAACGTACTATATGTTTATTTTTTATTTTTAAGTGTCATATTTGATTTTCTTTTGATTTTATTTAAAAAAGTAACGTTTGTCACACCTCTACCACCCAAGTAACACATATCAATGTTACGTAATTTTTATTACAATTATCAACTTTGAAGGGATATCTACTTAGACAACATATCTGTAGTTGCAGTTACGTGGTAGCTAATAAAATAGTAATTGTTACGTCATTCTTACTGGTTGAGTCACTCTAAAGTTAATTCGTGCACATAGTTACAGATTAAATGTAGGCGTTACTAACATATGCTGCCAAAATCTGACCTTGTATCATTCTAATCATGACCCGTTAAGTCAAGTATGGGCAATCTTTGACATGTTGTGGGCCAAACTTTAGTGTGCAAATACGTTCGCGGGCCGCGTTTAAAAGTAGTGCATTTTAAAGTAGTGTCCATAATTTTTAGCGATAGATATCAGACATGAAATAATACGGCAATGTTATTATAATGCAATTTATTAAAATAAGAAAATGAAATGAAAAAAATAGGTGCAACATTATAATTAAATCGTGAAATTTGGAATTATTACAAACTATACGAAAGTTAAATAGCGACAACGAAATCAATGAGATCCTTCAGCTTGAAGTTGGGAAACTAATCCATCGATGTTTGGATGAATTCCACTGATACAAAGACGTAAAGAATTTTTCCAAATTATCGTCAGTTAACCTTGTACGATGTTTTGATTTATTAACTTTCATCATTGAAAAGAACTGTTCGCATTTATGAGTGCTGCCAAACGCACAAATCAATCTTCTTGCGAATTTTCTAAACTCCGGAAAATGGTCTTCTTCGAGCTATTTTTTGTAGAAATCGCACAACTCCACGTCTTCAAATTTAGATTTTAGGAGTGAGTTTTCTTGAAGCTCGTTCAACTCCATTTGCAAGTGTATTGGAGCATTTTGTACATTACTTTTTGTTGAAGTAGCTAATAAATTGAAACTGTCTTCCATGTTTTTAAAATCGCTAAATCTGTTCGAAAATTGCTCCGACAGTAACTTGAGTTCTTCAGTATATCGAGCATAAGCAGTATTTTCATACGCAGAGAGCGTGGTGAAATGGTAACTGTTACCAGACAGCAACTGTGCCTCCCACAAGCGGATTTTGTTTTGAAACGCGATCAAACGACTGTACAAATCTTTAATAATTGTTCTTGTTTTTGAAGTTTCAAATTTAAATCATTCAAATGGCCTGTAAGGTCGACCAGAAATGCTAAGTCACATATCCATTTTGGGTCACTCAATTCAGATAGTGGTTTTATCTTTTATTTACATAAAACCTGCTATCTCATTTCTAAGCTCGTAAAACCATTTCAGCATTTTTCCCTTGCTTAACCATCTGACTTCACAATAATATGTTACGTCGTCATATTCGGCTGATATTTCATCCAAAAACGCATTGAACTGACGATGGTTAAGCCCTCGGGATCGAATAAAATTGATGGCTTTACTACCACATTCATAACATTTTGGAGTCGAATGGACTTAGAAGACAAGTTCTCTTGGTGGATAATGCAATGAAGGACTATCAAATCATCTTTTTGCACATTTAATTCAGTTGCTTTTTCATACAAAATTCCGATGAAACCTTTACGTAAGCCGACCGTAGAAGGTGCACCATCTGTGCATACACCAACTAATTTTGATCATGGCAAACCAAAACTTGTGAATACCTTTTCAACTTCATTAAAAATGTCCTCTCCTGTAGTGGTTCCTTTTAGCGGCTGTAAAGCAAGCAATTCCTCAGTAACAGTGAACTCTTTATCAACACCTCGAATAAATATAGCCAATTGAGCTGTGTCAGACAAATCGGTGCTCTCGTCTAATGCTATGGAAAATGATTCAAAACCAGCTATACCGTCAGTCAAAGTTGTTTTTATATCATTAGCCATCATTTCTATACATCGGGCAACAGTTCGTCTTGACAAACTAATTTTTTCAAATTCATTTTTCTTTTTCAGGACACAAAATACTGCAAACTTCTAACATACACTCCTTGATAAATTCTCCTTCGGCAAATGGTTCTAATGACTTTGCTAATTTTGAATTAACTATAAAACTAACTTTCACAACATTATGAAGTTGTGTTCTTTCTTTATGAAATATTTGCTGCTGTTTTTTCCAAATTTGCGGTAAACTTCTGGATTTTGTCTTTTCTTATTTGCCCTGTCAGTGAGTGCAGCATAGGATGCTTAGTTGAGTAATGCCTCTTTATTTATATTGAATTCTTTCATCACTGAAATGGATTCATTACACAGCAAACAAATAGGCTTACCATTATGCAAGGTAAAAAAGAATTCTTCAATCCATTTTTCTTGAAACTGGCGACCCTCTGCATCTACTTTTCGTTTCTTTCCACCAGACCTCATTTTCGTTCGATAAACTTTATAACAAAAT
Source organism: Protaetia brevitarsis (assembly GCA_004143645.1). Classification (NCBI taxonomy): domain Eukaryota; kingdom Metazoa; phylum Arthropoda; class Insecta; order Coleoptera; family Scarabaeidae; genus Protaetia; species Protaetia brevitarsis. The sequence goes on from RXPK01000297.1 coordinate 961,122, forward strand.
ATAATTAGTAAACACTCAAGATGCACACAAAGTCACAAAGCAAATTGACGGCACTAGCAGTTCGCTAGGATATCGCTTGTCGAAGTTATCACCTCGGTAGCTCAAATAGAACTGAACTAAAGTTCGGGCCATCCACTCGCTTATATAGGCAAAATGAAGGAATGATCTAGAATCGTCTAGTGTGGAACATTTGAGAAGCTATAATCTTTTGTTGCGCCGCCAGTGAGGTGGCAAACATCAACGAGGTGAGCAGCACGTAGATATTACCTACCAAAGTTATGAATGTTATGAACATATGCACCAACTAACATAATAAGGAAACAACTAGCGCTAATACTCCAATAAATGAATGTACTTGGTATAGCGTTCGGATGTGCTTCTCTTTATTGTTAGTGAAATCAATCGAGTTGGTTCTATAAAGGTATCTACTGTGCATTGTTTGGCGACTGTCGAGTTCATCAGCTCATATCGTTCACTCTTAACATAATTTTGCAACATATTCCGCTCTGTTTGTTCTTATAATATCTATTTGCCATAATTATGAATAACCATATTCATCGAGTCTGAGATTGGCTTTATATATACCAGCGTTACACCAATTACTGAATGTAAGGTACTCTTTCCAATCATCAGAGAAGATATGTATTAATGTACAACAAGTTTCGGTTTGTATCCAATGCATGCTCAGGTATTATAACGTCAATTTCTAACGTCAATATTTTCTGGTGTAATATTTTACCAATTATTGACTCAGCTATTTTTAACTTTTAAATAACAAAAATGTATAGGTATATTATACTATCGGCTTGCTTTAAAATTCTCTCATTTATTTTTATAATCAAATAACAAAATAGCGCTTTCGTAATTCCGCACGCGCATGTATATTGGCAAGGCAGTAATTTTCATTTCCATTAAAATAATTGAATGGCAAAGCCTAGAATACATACACCCAGACGGTACCGCTATTGAATTGGAGTGCATTCAGGCTCGCCAATAACGCAGAGGGATTTTTCGTATCGCGTTCAACCCAGCTGGTTTTAGAATCACACGAGAGTTCGTTTTGTTTTGCCAGTGCTATTGTCTCCGATACGTTAGGAATGATTCCATCGGTTAAAACCGAGTTGGAAACGATGCAAAATTGATCCTCTCATCGAGACGATATAGGACTTTTGTTCTGTACGTGCGTGCGTGCGGTATATTTCGTCGAATTGTCAAAACAAAACGAAAACTAGTGAATAAAAGTTAATTAATTTGAAAATTCCACATTCTATTGTATTTACGAGTATCGTTTTTTTGTATTTAATTAGATTTGGAAGAAATGATGACAGCCAGAAAAGATGCGTCGATATTTGGGCTGTTTCCATCGTCTACTGGCTTATTCAATTTCGAGGTTTCGACAATGATTCTACCGCCGTCATTAGGGCCGCATCGATAAGAATTGCGGGAGTAGAAGCCAGTATATGATCGTATTATTAAACAGTAGCATGTACAGCTCCTTCCAGAAAAAAGGTTAACAATCTGAATTGCGATTTTGATTATATATTCTCAGGTTGAACTATACATACAACTGTGTTTATTGGAGGTAATTTTATTCATACCAGACGAAGAGTAGCCCACACACGTAATGTTTACTCGTATTTGATAAATTCATATTTTATGTCTGCTATTCATTTGATAAATTGTCTATGGAAGTTCTTCTGACGACCTTGATTTTTATTATTATTTTCAAATAAGGGTATAAATTTTCGGCAAAAAACACTAAGGGAAGCATTCGTGTTTATCTGATATTCGCCTCTTATACAGGGTGTATCAAATAAAAAAATTAATTTTGCTTGGGTGTTAACTACACGACATATAAAGCACAAATCCACCGAAACCGGATTTCATCATTAAAGAATAAAAAAAAAGTAAAATTTAGAGCCAAAAATTCTTTAGTCCGGGCCTGATGCAAGGAAACGTCATGTTAAGCACCCGCTAAACGTGGTATTATGTATAAATACATTGCACTCATTTAGTATTATTCTTAATGGTATGCCGTAAATTCATTTAACGTCATTCTGAATAAATAAAGGCCCTTGTAAAAATAGCAAAACTGAGGCATTTTAAATTTCTTCTTTTTATAATACAAACATTCCTTTGTTAAGAGCATTCTACGTAAGTCTACAAAGTATTATTTTTAATATCCTGATAAGACGTTCGAGTTTTACCGGATATGCGACTTCAGTAGTTACAAAAAACGTAAATATTTTTCTTTTGCTTTGTCGAATCGAGAGTTAGTTGTTGATAAACGGTACCACATGAATCTGAGTTATTTCTTTTGAATTTATTTAATCATATAACGCAAGATCAATTGAATCGAATTACACAGAAATAAATGTAGATACAGAAAATTCGCCTTTTTACTATGATGTCGCGCGAAAATGAATCTATACATTCCCGCGCTTTTGCCGATGCATCAAGCTTCGATTTTCTTTATATGAAATCATGACGGGCCTGAAAAGGATCGTTTTTTCGAGACGGGAAGAATTTAAATAAAATGTTCGAAGTGGCTTGTACTCCAAGCGGCGATCCACACAAAACTAACAGCGGTAATGGCTGAATGATAGTGGTATGTGGGGGTATACTCGGGACAGCATTTAGGTTGGGCACAGGTGCGGCTCTAGCCCACGGCATTTATAAAATATTTTTTTCTCGTTAATGCTTACAGATAGGCCTTCTGTGCATTAAGACTTTTTAATTGTATATGATTACAGCTGCTACATATTATTATATTTACCTCTATATCTGATACACCCTGTATGTATAAATAAACATATTTTTTATTGAAACCTCGCATAACTAAAATACATACAGTTACGGACAAATGTCATATTCGCATATTCTTTCATAATAAAATTAATAAAACATTTGAATTAAAATTTTACATAACTATAATTTTTTTTATTATCTCTCAATACTTCCTAAATAAGTTAGCTTTTCATTGCTTTTTTACAACATAATACTGAAAAATAAATTGGAATTAACTCTTGTCTGCGATTGTATATCTCGACGCTAATATTAGGTCTCTCTTATATTTTTAATAGTAAAAAATTTAGAACACTGAATAGTTGAAATGAAAGCAGTAGGTGTTACAGAAATCAAGGCATCCTTATAAATCTGATGATGCCTTCGGTAAGTATAAGGACAATTTTGTGTTTCAGCACGATAACTGTCCCGTGCAGAAATCGCAAATTGTGCAAGAATGGATACGTTCCGCAAAAATTTATTTAACAAGTATTGACCTGGCCTCTAAATAGTCCGGACTTAAGTCCTATTGAAAATGTTTGAGCTGCATTAATGCATAATATATATTTATACATATATAAAAACTTCATTCCAGAAAATACTGATAAACTATGAGAAACTTCTAGGAAGTAATCGAAAATAATGGAGCCTGGAGACATTGGATGCTTCAAGATTGAAGAAATGAATTTATGCAAATGTTATAATTAGATAAAACAATAAAATAAATTTATAGCGAGAACATTTTGTTATTACAGTATCGCATGTGTATATGTATGATACGTTACTAGCAAAGTATGTCCTTGCATTTACTATTGAAAACTATATACAGTGAAATCTCCCTTGAACGGACACCAACGGGACCAACTGAAGATGGCCGTTCAGGAGGGGTGTCCGCAGAAAAGAAACATGTAGTAGATACAACAAAAATCGTGTTTTAACGAAAAATGAATATATTAAAGAAACTCGGACATTTAATTCGTATATGTATATAAATGTTTTTAAAATAAATAAGAAACTTTAAACTTAAGAAAAAAAGTTAATTTCCTTTAGATATATACAAAGTATAATGTAATATGTACATAGATACATAGATGTAGTATGTAATACAAAACAGTGAAATGAATAGTCACTTTAAGGACGCAAAAATTCATATACTGTTGTTTGTCTTCTCTTTTTCTTTAAAATGGCGTCTTGAAATCGTACTTCTAATTTAGAAAGAAGCTCCAAAGACTCTGTATCTCCGTGATTTTCGACAAAACTTTTAAGCTGCTTGGTCAGGGTAATAGCGTTATCATAATTTGGAATAGCTTCTGTTGGCACTGGAACCTCATCGACATCAGAATCTTCCGAAAGTTCTTGTATTTCAACTGGATTTGTAATTTCTTGTTCTGAATCTGGATCTTCAACATACAAATCTTCATCTACGTTCAAAAAATCATTAAGGTATTCATTATCCGTCAATTTCAATAAATTCTTATTTTTGAGGATATCTGAAAGTACACTAAGAGGCAAATCATCTTCCAGACCAGATATATCAGCCTCAGTTAACTGGTCTTCACTTTGCATATTTCCATGATTAAATCCTGCTTTGCGGAAGCAATTTTGAACTGTCTCTTTGATTACTTGGTCCCAAGCGGTTTTTGCCAACTAAACTGCATCCAGTGGTGTAATTTTCTTTATTAACTCGAAAGCTGTACCAGCACTTTCAATGTTTACTAACAGATGTTTGAGTATTAGACTTCGGTAATAAGTTTAAAATTCTTTATAATAACCTGGTCAAGTGGTTGACAAGCTGATGTACAATTAGGGGGTAAAAATAATATTTTTATATTATTTAAGCGAACGTCTTTCGGATGAGATCCCGCATTGTCTAAAAATAACAAAATATTTTTTTTTAGTCATTTTCTAATCTAGGTCTTGCAACCACACTGTCATAATTTGTTCTGTCATCCAAGCGTTCTTATTGTATATCCAAGTTACAGGCAGGTTATTTACGTTAATGTTTTTTAAAAGCTCTGGGTTTAGCTGCCTTACCAATGATTAGGAGTTTTTCTTTTTCACCCGCCATATTTGCACAATGCAAAATTGTAAACCTCTCTTTGGGATACTTACCCCCAATACATTTTTCCTTCTTTAATGTGAGCGTTTTGTCGGGTAGAGCCCTAAAATACAGGCCCGTCTCATCGACATTATAGATATAATATCCCTTAATCAAAGGACATTTTTTTAAAAACGATGAAACATCTTCAGCGTTAACCGAATGCAAAGAATAAGAACGGTAAATCCCCGACCAATTTGGGGACGTCCCTAATTCACGCCAGGCAGAAATGCGCGACATAGGCTGCGTTTGTACCGAAAGATTAAAGTCGGTAAATTTCCGGTTTACTCGGGGAAGTCCCAGCGAAATTGGCGCGCGGCGCGATTGAGAAATGCAATAGCAATACTCTCGATAAAAAAATAAGATAAGGCGTTTCTTTTTATTTTATTTTTTGTCCGGTTAAGAAGCCATTTTCTCGTGTCCGCGTCCGTTCAAGAGAATGTTTGTCCAAGAAAGAGTTAATACAATGTTAAAATTATATGAGAGCCGGTCGGGACCATGAGAAACTGTCCGTTTAAGGGAGGTGTCCGTGTAAAAGGGGTATCCGCGAAGGGGAATTGCACTGTATTTTATTTATATTCAAATTCACTTATTGCTAAATGTTACAATTAAAAAATTACGAAAATGAAAGAAAGAAACTTGTCTATCCACTATATTCCATATTGCCCGTATATATGCGAAATAAGGTATTCTAATAAATCAATAAGAATATTCAGAAACAGAAAATCTATTTTACCAAGGAATTCATAAAAATATTATTTCAACGCGTGCTTATTTATGGTTTAATAACAAATACTAAATTATAAAAACAAGAAATCCTATGTCGGATAAATATAAAACGAATCATACATAACATCTGTTTATACCGATAAACCGCAGTCGTAGTAAAAGCTATAATCCATCCTAAATGCGCTCGCCACAAACATTTTCGCGTAGATCGTTAACTTTTTTTTGGTAGGAGCTGTACATAGACCTACTCCTTTACTGTTTCAAGATTTTCTACTACGTGAATATTGCGCATATCGGGGATCAACGTTCGGAACACGTAGAAACAAACTTTAACGCGGTTTTATCCATCGTTAAAACACATACCACCGAGAAAGCACTTCCGGAGTATCGCTTCCCAGATTGGAAAATACCCCGTGGATATAAAAGCGGGCTCTACATCACAGTAGCGATCACATTACATTACATTGCGTGTGAGAATGCACGGGAATAGTCTCATGCGAGAAACTGATGGGAAATTGCAGAATAAACTGCTGCAAAACTGCCATATTTGTGCGCTAAAAATTCGATAAAACTGGTTAAAACAACACTATCTATATTATGAGAGTGAAAAGATATATTTCTAAAAATAGGTTACGGTAGATTTTTTAGAAATTTGTCTAGAGTTGCATTGTATCGCATGTATTCTGTTAAATAGAATGCAATCAGATAAATTTTATGATAATAATTGGCGGCCTAAGTTTTATAATAGAAATATTTTATATCTCTTTGGCAGCTGTCACTTCTTCTTCGTCTCACCTTAAGAAAATTTGTAAACAGTATGTATCACAATGAGCTTCTATTAAAAGTTTATGGAGAAGTAAATAAATATTTTTTTGAATTTTTTTTTGATTTTTGTACTTTCTTTATCCTTTTTACATTTTAAAAATCAATTTTTATCTCTTTCTACAGTTGTATATTTTTCGATTTTTTTTAACTTTTTCGCATTTCAAAAAAAATCTAATATTTTTTGTTTTTTAATTTTCTCAAACCTTTTTCCATTTCCATTTTTTTAATTATTTTTAACCTTTTTCCATTTGTTTATTTTTTATAATTTTTCTATCACTTTTTCAAATATTTCACTTAAAAAAACTAGGTGTATAGTACACAAACCACAGTTTTTTACGTTTTTTATCCTTTTTCCGTTTTCTCATTTTTTTTTTAATTTATCTCTTTTATTTTTTCCATTTTTAAAACTTTTGCACATAAAAAAAAATCTGATATTTTTACTTTTTTAGAATTTTCTCCAAACCTTTTCAACATTTTTAAGATTATTTTTAATATTTTTCCATTTCTTTATTTTTTTTTTAATTTTTGCATGACTTTTTCAAATATTTCGCTCTTTTTTAAAGCGAGGTATACAGAACGCAAATCACATTTTTTTTTTCCTTTTTTAAATCCATTTTTCGTTTCTTTTATATAGTTGTAGGTATATTTTTCCAAGTTTTTAAAAAATTTCGTATTTTTTTCCTTCTGACATTTCCTTTTTTTTAATTTTCTTGAAACGCTGCACCCCCTTTTTATTTTTATTTTTTAATTATTTTTAACATTTATCCATTTGTTTATTTTTTTACGTTTTTTTCTTTTCAAATATATTTCACTTTTTTTTTTTTTAAAGCGAGGTATACAATCGACTCTTGATCAATTGTATATCATAGAAAAAAAATGTAAAAAAAAAATAAGTTATCGATTTAGTGAAAAAAAATAACTATTTCCCTTCACTTGAGTCCACTGTGTATTGTCGAGATTCGCAATAAAATAAATAACATTCAAATGAGCAAGTAGTAGCACGTAAAAATTTTGTATGTTTTTACAGACAATTCAAGCTATCTTTGGTAATTTTTGCAAAGCGAGGACTCGTGGGGTTTTTTTTTAATGTCTCACTAAAACCAAAGTTGATATTATATCTACGAATAACGGGAGAAATAACTAATAATATTTTTTTTCTGAGTAAACTCTTACATATATAGGGTGATTCTCAATATATGCGACAAACTTTAAGAGCTGATTCCTGAGGTTATTTTGATTATAAAAGTTCATATTAGTATATGTCCAAAACGGTTTGGTTTTAAAGTTATTGAATGTTTAATAATAAATTATGAACTATGACTAACTAACACAATATAATATCACAGTTCGTTCTTCAAAAACTATTGTGTTGAGAGGGAACTGTTTATTTGTCATTTCAATATTTGTCAATAGTTGTCAGAGTATTCATTCAGTTTATTGCCAATTTCTGTTTTCTAAAATGAATTACACGAATGCTGAGATGTGTAATATGCATTTCGTTTACGGTCTTGCCAATGGAAATTCGCGTGCTGCTAGACGTCTTTATGAAGAACGATACCCGAACCGTATCATGCCGCATCATTCAATATTTGCCCGTCTTCACCAACGTCTTAGCGAAACGGGAAATTTAAAAAAAAACGGACGACTGATAACGGGCACCCATCTACAGTGAGAACTCCACAAGTTGAAGAAATGGTACTAAATGAAATTGAGGAACATCCTACTACAAGCACCAGAAAAATTGCGTTTGCTTTAAACATTAGTCAGGCCACAGTTTGGAGAATATTGAAAGATCAACTGTTGTATCCATATCACATTCAACGGGTGCAGCCACTTTTGCCGGCAGATTTTCCGCAAAGAGTGGCTTTTTGTCAATGGATGCAACACAAAATCCTAACTATTTGGTTCAAATATTCTTCATTGACGAGGCTACTTTCTCTAGAAACGCGATTATTAATTTTCATAATAATCACATATGGGCCGAAGAAAATCCGCACGAGCTAGTGAATGCCCGTGATCAACATCAGTTCTCTGTCAATGTGTGGGCCGGAATTGTTGGGGATCACTTGATAGGTCTACATTTTTTACCGATGCGGTTAAATGGCTAGGTATACCGCAATTTTCTTGAAGAAAAGCTACCACTACTGCTGGAAGAAGTTCCGTTGCAATTAAGATTACAAATGTATTTTATGCGTGACGGTGCTCCAGCGCATTTTAGTTTAATTGCTCGCGAGTTTTTGGACAATACGTATCCAGATCGGTGGATAGGACGGGGAGGTCCACAACCGTGGCCTCCTCGGTCCCCAGACTTAAATTCCTTGGACTTTTTTCTCTAAGAGCACCTTAAATCATTAGTTTATACGACTCCCATTGAAAATGTCGATGAACTGAGAAATCGTATTATCCCAGCTTTTCAAACAATTCGAAATACCCCTGGTATTTTAGAACCGACTCGCCAGTCAATACGACGGAGGATAGAAGCTTGTATTGCAGTTGGGGGCGGTCATTTTCAACAGTTAGTATAAGTTAATTTTGTTTTACTAATTATTTTGTTAATTTATAATAAAAACATTAATTATGTTAACTTACTATTTAAACATTGTACAATTTTAGAACTAAGCGATTTTGGACATATGTTCTTATGAACTTTTATGATCAAAATAACCCCAGGAATCAGCGCTTACAGTTTATCGCATATATTGAGAATCACCCTGAATATTAACATACGTCTAGTGTACTGTATAAAATAACATAAAATAATGTATTTTGCAAGCTTGTAAAATGCTTTTTTTAAAAAGTTTTTCTATTTTTCCTCTCTAAAAATTAACTCTAAGCAATCTATTTTTTTCCAGTGTTTTCCATGATCTATAACTAATCAAGAGTCGATTTAATGAAAAAAAATAATTAGTTCCGTTTTCAATCAAATTCGGACCACTGTGCAGCGCCAAGACAAACAAACTCAGTAAAACAGGTCACAGATCACAGCAAACTGAATTTGAATATTTAAATATTACTTTTTCATTTGCAATGACAAAATTGGCAACTATTTCCGGTATAAGGGAACATTACCGGAAGTCGAAAATATTTTAGTTAACTTGACCTACACCCACAGACTTACCCCAAGAATTTTTAACTCTCGCACTTATTTACTGCTTCATATGTATGTTTTTAATAGAAGCTCGTAATGACACACGCTATACATAATTGCCAAAACTTCGATTGGCTAATGCTAGGGTAATTTGAAAGTGAAAAAGACAGCTCTATTATAATCTTTGCCAACTTGTTTGTAATGTCCTGAACAAATAATATTAGCAATAGTAGCAAACCACTATTTTTTTTAAAATTTATTTGATCAAACTCTACCTAACTTTATATATAATATAATTAATAATTAATTTTCTTCGTTATTGTATATGTATATACATGTTATAAGTATAATATTTTATATTAATATGTTGGATATATTTACAATCTTATTTTCTAAATACCATTTGTTTTTTTTTAACTCTAAACAGCACGGAATTAATTTCATTTAATATCCTTCTAGAAATATTGTTTGTATTAAAATGTAATAATAATTATTTTATAATTAATTTTATTATTAAATTTTTGAAATAAGAACGAAAATTATTCCTGATATTTTAAATTTACGTTCTAGAAAATAAAAAAAAAATCTTTAGTGTTTATTAATCAGTCAGAATTCGGAATTCAAATTGGGTACATACTAAAAGGATATTAAAAGAGAATTTAATTTCCTCAATAGAATATTAAAAAAATAAATAGCGTCACATCGAACACCACATATATTTTTTTTATAATTTATAGATACGTATTTTATGTACACAATTTAATATTGTATATTAAATATATCTATATGACAATATTTATTTAAAAGTTTTACATATACAGACATCGAAATATATATTATTTTTTTTTTATTTTTCTAAATCTTATTAAATATATGTATATATTATTATATAATACTATGCATACCTATAATGGGTAGGAAATTATAAATGCACCTATATTTATTGAAGTATGTATGGATGTGTTTGTCATTAAAACAATTTCTAAACCGTCCAAGACAATTGGAGTGTAAAATAATCTTTTATGATGGGTGTAACTAACTGACAAGGAGAGGCTACAGGATGTCAACCTCAATTTTTATCTTGGTTTTGTTAGGTGGTAAAGTAGGGATCTTTTGAAGTACTATTGGAAAATGTCATTTATTTATGACCGATAATTTATTTTAACAAATTCAGATTATCATAGCTGCGTCAAATTTTGTTAAATGAAAGTACTAATTAAACGAATTATTTCTGTAAAATTTCAAATCGATTGGTTAAAAAAAGACGGAGATAAAAAACAAAGAAGTTTGGGGGTTCATTGCTCCTATCAAACCCAACGTATCAGTTGTAGAGGGCTGAAATTTTGCAAACGTCATTACCTTCACAAATCGCAACTTTTATATGACTTGGACGAACTTGGAGAGAAATCTTTGTTTTTATTAAATGTGACTATTTATTGATATTTGTTTTCGTAGATTATATTCATTAAAATAAAGTAAAAAAAAATGGAAAAAGAAGCATGATGCTTCACCTAGGATTCGATGTTGAATCTTCGGAGCATAATGTAGACGATAGTGTCAACTTTTAATATACAGGGTGAGTTTTTTTTTATCTTGAGACAACGGAATATCTCTAAAACACTGCATCAAATCAAAAAAAAGATCTTAATAATATTTGTTATAAAAGCCGCTACGGTAATTTATACAGCGTAATGTTATAGCCTCCATTACTGTTCAAATATTCAACACGAACTAATTTGTATTGGATTAATAATTAATAATCTAAATGGGGATCGGACAATGTGTAAGTATTCACAGCTTGTCAAGTAGGTACTGAATAAAGTACGGTTTTGTATCGTTGAATAGTATTCCAATTGCGAATAAATAAATGTATCGAAGTGAAGGGGCACAGTTTCGAACACTTTTTGAAATGTTAGTTTATGTTAAAATAAAAAAAAAAACACAAAATCATGTTTGCTTGCTTCTCTTTTTTGAGCATTTTTTCTAGACATTCACAATCATTTTTTTTTTTTTTTGCGATTACAGCGCAATCTGTTACGAATCGAAAAAAAGTTTCAAACAAAAACTACATATTTGATGGCGTAGAATCCGAATCTGCAATACAAAATGGGGGTACCCATTTAAGATTTCAAAGTTGTACCCCCTCCCACTCTGGGGGAAGGGTGAGGTGGGGGATCGAGTTCGGCACCATTCAGTGAGCCCTCTACATTATAACAAAACTTATTAAGGTCTTTTTTTTATTTGATGCAGTGTTTTAAAGATATTCCGTTGTTTCAAGATAAAAAACTCACCCATTATAAAAAAAGCATTATGAATTATTATTGCTGATGATGATATCTTTGCTACTGAAACGTACGCTAGGTCTAACATTGTAAAATTTGTGGAAGGTGAATACAAAATGGGGGTTCCCATTTAGATTTCAAAGTTGATCGAGTTCGGCACCAATCAGTGAGCCCCCTACATTATAACAAATCTTATTAAGATCTTTTGTTGATTTGATGCAGTGTTTTAGAGATATTCCGTTGTCTCAAGATAAAAAAAAACTCACCCTGTATATATCATGTTAAATTATTTTAGATGCTAAAAAAATAAATATTTGCTTATTTATTGTTAATATATTGCAGAATCACTCCAAGGGACCTCATCACCACTTACCACCTGACAAATCCCGGATAAGTGAAGTTAACATCTTGTTTTGTCTTCTTTGTTATCTTATAGTTGTCTTTTTTTGCTAATACAGGTACAAAATGATCCAATTAAAAAAAAATCTATGTCTATTATCAACATGAACTTAGCATCTGTAATCTATAGGTCATTTCACATTGAAATTGGAATATTGTGCTTGTGAAGATTGTGCTCAATTCTCTGGATTAATATTTTTTTTTTTGTATAATATCATGAAGTTATTATTTTTAATAATTTTCTTCTTATAACGATACACAAGCAATAAAATAAAATTGATGTTGAACTGTTTCAAAATAAACATGTAAAAAATATTATAAATGTACCATCGAAGACAAAAGTTTTGACTCAAAATTAAAGACAGAAATACTGAAGGTACTCCAATGATTCTATCTCTATTTATGTCAAACTTGAGTCAAGGCTTTTGTCTTTGATAGTACCAATAACAAGGAAAAATAAATTGATGTGTGGTAGATAAAAGCAAAGATATTTTTTTTGTTCTTATTCCAATCTGAACGTGAAACGTACTATATACATATAGAGAGTATGTCCAGGAATGAATCTAATCTATCATTAATAATGAATTAGGTATGTATTGGGTACAGCATCTTAGAAACTACTACACACATATTTTATCTTGTTTATGCGATACATAATTTGAACATTGATAGCAGAAAGCAAAAGATATGTCTTATGATTTTGTTTTACATCTGGAGAATATCTGCTAAATACAATCTATATTTTTGATGATGCATAATGAGAATATTGTAATACTGTGTCTCTGGCAAATATTACAGAGTTCATCTGAAAACATGTTACATATTTATTCACTTTATATATACCGTTTAAATAATTATTAATTTCGTTGTTTTAACATTAAATACAAATAATATATGATATTTCGATATTGGCAAATCATCTAAAATATGTCTCTAAATAAATGTATAAATATAAAAGTATTGCAGTATTGCATGGATGGTATTATGTATTTTTAGTGCAAAGGGTTTTTACAATTTGTTAGAATTAAACTGTTAACCTATTGACCCACTTTTGGAGTTTCATTTGTTTAATGCAACTATCCACATAGCCAAATTTAAATTTCCCGCAATTATTCTTAGTAACTTCAACGTTGAAACATAAAATTACCTACTATTTTGTATTACATCGATAGTTATTTTAATGTCTTTACGTTGAAGTTACTAAAAATAGTGGCGGGAAATTTAAATTTGGCTATTAGGGTTTGCGTTTTTTTTAATGATTTAACATTTTCGGAACAATTTTAAAATAAGGTTATTTTAATTTTAATCGAAATAAAATCATTCTGTTTATAAAATATATATACATGCAACGATTAATACCAATAACAGACGCTAACTATAATAAATATGCGTTTTTACCAAGTTTTTACATTACATATATCAGTTATAAGCCAAGCATTTGTTTACAAGATAAAATAAAATAGAAAAAAACCACGTGGTCCCTTATCACAATAATTCTCGTTTTGCGTTCTTCTCACGATTCGCATTTCGTCTCGCTTCATTTCATTCGTTTTTTTTTGTGGTTTATTTTTTTTTAATTTTGTATTTTTTTTTTTTGTTCATCAAGAAAGATCACAGTTAAGAAGGCAATCGATAAGATATACAAGATCATTACACTTAACCTATACATACGGAACGAAACGGGCGTATGTTGAGCTGTCAACTGTCAAACGTCAATTTCTGGCGGGATTTTCAAAATCATTCGACATCAATATTTTAGTAAAAATATAAATACACTTGACAACATCAACTCAAGCTTGAATTTCACAAACGTTATACAATTTTATAAGTACTAATATTCTTTTTTGTATTTATTAGAATATACAGGGGGATTTATGAATGGATGCATTCCTATTGTGGAGCAATGTTAATGAAAATGTAGTGTAACTCGTAATTTTAAAGATATTTATTTTTTTATGAATATATATTCTTTATTATTCTCCCACGCACAATCACCCTATATATCCGCATATTTTTATTTTATTTATTTATTTTTATTTGCAATTATACCGATAAAAACATAATGGGAATGAAAATAGTAGATGCATTATATATGTTAATATTAGTAAGTAACAAAAAAAGTATATAATTTTGTAAGTACATTCTAAATTTGTGACCTTTTGCATATATTTATATTGTCAGTGATTTAAAATAGGTATCGAAATATTTGAAGAAATTGAATCAGAATTCAATACAATTTAGTAGGCACTCAGGTTAGGTTTTGGGTCCACGAAATTTATATTTTCTTTTATATAGTACCAGATAATACAAGGTGATTTATATAGTAGGTGTAAAAGAAACTTTGACCTCTTGGTCAGAAAATTATTTACGAAATAAAGATTCTATTTAGAACAAGAAGAAAATAAAATATTAAATAGACTAAAACCAGTCCATTAAAATCTATTTCAGCAAAAACACAAATCATATCTCGCATTTCACTATTTGAAAAATCATTATACCGTGGCATTTTTTAGTACAACTTATTCTTGTACAAATAAGGCAGAGAAAAAAATAAGGTTAACTGCTTAGCACTTTTTGACGCAAGCTTCACAAACATAAATACACAGTACCTAATAAAACTTAACTTGTAAATCTAAATATGTAATTTGTACAAAGTACAGATACAACAGATTCTGTAAATTTTACATAGCCGCACTTCTCTGTAAAACAAAACCAACTTGTAAACGCAATTTCTTGTAAATTTCAAAGGTTTGCATAAAAATTTGTAGAAATTTAATTTCTCCCTAAATATTGCCACCAGAATACATTCTGCGCATGCGTTCGCATGATCACATGTTCCACAACGTGGTGCGTGATGCAGTGCGTCGCGTCTACTCTGGTGTCCACTGAATAACAGCGTCGCTAAACTGAATGCAAACGAAGTGACTGTTAATTTATTTAAGTGTTCTGAGTATATTACCTAATTGTTATAGATACTATATAGATTTAGATTTCCTGTTATTACAATAACGGGCATCCTAATTCAATACTTAGTCAGAAAGTGGATTTTACTCGAAGTTGGAAGTACGACCAATTCCTAAATATCGGTAAGTGTTCGATGCATTCATTATTTTTATTGTTTGTTTTGTATAGTAATACTTAATACTTAATATTTTTGTTTTAAACTAACCTTCTGAACAAGAAGTTAACATTTTTTACACCTTATATAAATAACCTTGTGTAACAAATATCTCTTTAACTAGGTACACATTAAAGGAAAGTTTAGATTATTATAATATTTATTCTCATCATACAAAAAAAAAAAATAACGCAGCGAAAATAATTATTGCTCCCTAGATCTATATTTTTCGTGGAAAGATGCAATGGAAACTTTAGTGCTGCGTTCTTGGGTGGCATCAGTTACGTTTTGTGCTGTAGCGGACAGTGCATTTTAGGACGGACAATGCGAAAATTCGTGAATATCGGACCAATATTAAAGCGAGTGCTCCGTTCAAAGTGTAACGCATTCTCAGATGCAGATATACAGAGTGTTTCAGATAACGTTGAAGATTTATTTCGTATCACATCGGTAATATTTTAGCAATCATCTGTAGATTTTAAAATTGACCTTGAATGATTGGTATGTGATTTGTTTAATCGGTATTCTGTATCAAATTGTATTATATTGTATATAATTTAACTACGTAGTTACTTGTCATGATTTTCATCCATGTGAGCGATCAAATTCAGCGACTCGTTTCCTGTAGGTGTCAAATTATTAACGACTCGTTCAGTAAAGTTAAAATAGCCGGCAATGTTAGGCAATGTTTTAAATGTTTTGTTACTCGAACAATTAATTAGCAAATGTAGATGACAGGTATGATTTTGCTCTTGATTTATTAATTAATTAATTATAATATTTATGCATGATTAAACGTTATTTAGACAACAAATGCTGATCTTTCGTTCATAATTAGATAAAATGAATGATGTTGAAATAAATACTTCCTAATTAGTTTGAAATTGTAGTTTATTTACAACATTTAAATTATCTTATTCCACTACTGGTTTCGGCATATATTTAGCCTTCATCAGGGGCAAATACAGAAATAATTAAATGTAATACTCGAGTAAAAAGAAAAATATTTTTTTTTAATTAAAGTTGTTAAATTTTATGTAACTACATAGTAGTTTAGGGATAGATATATTTTTTTTAAATACTTCGATCGCTTCAAAGAAAATAGTAATATTAATCTGAAATTATACTATATTTAGTTTAAATTCAAGTTTCTTTATGTGAAATACATTTTTAAATACATTAGAACATTTAGAAATATTTTTATTCTTAGAAAACGTATCGCTATAAGTAGTAAAAGTCGATAAAAACTTGTGTTTTAAACGAGATGATATTGTTTTTGTCTTTTATATTGAATAATTATACAGACGATTTAATGACAATTTTTATTAGAATTCTATATGTTTAAATTGAACTGTTTTCGAGACATTCCACATTTGCTTAAGTATTATTAATCAGCTCGATTATGAAATTTTGTGTCAATTTTTTTAAATTTTTTCATGAGTAACTCATGAAAACGACTCATTATTATAGCAATATAATATTGTAATTATTTCAGTTGCTTAAACAATAATAAAAAAAAAATATATGTGCACAAACTGTTTACTGAGATGAGAAAAGATCACAAAAAGAAACTAAAACATTAAAATTTCAAGAAATCCACCCAATCATCCATCATATTTTTTAATTACATTATGGATCTAATCCTTAAAAGGCCTAACACATAAAAAAAACACCATTCGATTAATCTGGAACACCCTGTATCAATATTTTTTTTTAACAGAAATATAATCTATTAAGTTTTCAGTCTTTAAGCATGCGTATACAAAGTGCAATTCGTGCAAAATTCAATATAGTTTGATTTCTGTTTGGAGAGAGCGCATTTTTATTTTCCACCCTGTATATTTGCAGGTAATGTCTTAGATTCTTAGATTAATTACATTATTTTTTTTTATATATAAATGCATGTTCTTAGGGAAGGATTCACATTATAGTATAATTTATTTATTTAACAAAATCTCCCATATATACAGGGAGTATAGCTTATCATGCAATCTGTAATATAATAATTAAAGCTTTCGTGTGACAGGCGTCCACTATATAAATCCAGGAAGCAATAATTGAATTTGGGTAAGGAACGGATATGATTGAGGTATTTAACGCCTTTACATATAGACGGCCCGTTATATTTATAAAAAAAAGTGTGTATATATTTAATAAATTGCAATAAATAAACTTTTGTTAACCGAAAATGAGTTAATGAGACTATCTCAAAGAATCGTGCTTCGTTTAGGCAACTTTTCTTACCTGTCTGTTATCTGGGTTGTCTACCCTCCTTTCTTTATATGTTTGATAAGATGGCTGCATCATATAACGTCAATAAAAGGTTTGTTCGCTGGTGTTACACCAATTACACTGGTGCATATTGTCTCTTTCTCAGATGCATAAAGAGTAAATCTTTTATCCTGTTTTAAGTAGCAGTCAGTGTGGAAAGTGTAGCACCAGCGAACAAGCCTAAAAATACTGAGAATTTTAAACATAAAAAAAATATTTCCTTTTTTTAAATTAAATGTTAAATATGAACGTGAAAAGCTATTTTCTAACTGTTTTAATAAACTGCTTTATAAAATATCAGATGAGTATTATCTTTTTCGTAAAACTCTTTCCACTTATTGTAGGGTAACCTAGTTTAGTAAAGTATTTTCTTTAATGAAATCAACAATCTTGTATATTTTTTTTCAGAATTTAAGATTAAAAAGCCAACCAGATTAATGTATGATTAACATTCAGGATTAGTCTTAGGTGAAATATTTCTTATTTATAACTTATTCCAGGTGTGATACTTATACAAACAATATTTGAAATTCAAAAGTTATTGGCAAGAATTTTATCAAATTAACGCAATTAATTGGATTTTAATGAATAATATGAAGTAAGTATGAGTTTCTATATTGTTTTGAAATAAATCTATCTTTTTATATCCTCTGATATATTATTAAAAGTAATTTTACTGACTTTGAATGATCCTAACTTGATTGTAGGTGGTTGTTACAGCTAGCACGTAACTTTTCAGGATCGGAAATGGTCGGTATCTGATCTGAATATTCTGAAAATCTTCCTGGAGCTTCTCCATAGATAAATTTTGTAGATTTTCGAAATTGAAAAAGGTATTTATCGCTTTTAATTCTACTTTATTAATTATGTTTATTTTGTATTTATGATTTTCTTTCTTTATTGCAATAAGGTCTTATAGTTTGTTGGCCTCTTTTCTCAATTGTTTTTACCAAGCGACGTTTTCTCGCGTTCTACGCCTCCTTGTAAAAATCCGGATCGTCAAATCAAGACTCGGCATTCCTCATAGGATAGAGCTACGATAGGGCTACTTAGTCTGTTTAACAAAAAGTCCCTCATATCTCAAAATCTATTAAAAAGTAGTATAGGGAATGCTCATCATAAAGTGAATAGGGAATGAATATTTACTTCCTAATTCCGAATTAAAATACCAGGGTGTTCTATTAAAAAAAAAATTAGTTTCTGCATTTGAAAATATGTCACTTTGTTCCTCAGATTTTGAACACCCTGTATGTTAGAAATGTAAAGTGTGCTTACCGTTTCTTAGAGTAAATCTAATTCATAATATAGCAAATTGGAGTCTCTATTGCAGTATTGAAACCGAGATATTAATTTCTCAATGATGCACGATGATAAAGACTAAAAAAAAAGAAAAACTTAAATAACTCAAAAACGGCAAATATGTAGCTATAGGAAATAGCTATGAAAAACTGACGTATTTATAGTTGTAGAATCCAAAAATTAAATAAAAATTATATCATTCTATTTCAAAAAAGAAAAGTTGACATCCATTTCCGGTCAACCGGAAGTGATATTTTGGGTTAAAGTATTTTACATTTATAGTTCCAATCGAACAGATACTGGTGCCAAAATCTTAAATATAAGTAAATAATAGAACAACATAAACTTTTAATGAACCAGTTACGTGGAATACCCTGTATAAACATAGGAAATAAAATGCCAATGAAATAAATTAAATCAAATTGACAAATGCCATTTTAAAATATAAACAAATATCGTGAGAATATATCTTTAATTTTGCGTGTACATAAGTATAATATAATTACGATTAACTGGCCAACTTGTACACGGAAATTATCGTAAAATAAGAAATTGCCTTATCGTCGACATATTATAACCCTGCTACAGGCAACACCTAATACACATACACTTGATCGTCACGCGAAGAAACGATAACTATCCCAGGTTGGGGGCTCTCTAAATTCCTCCCTGGCTCCCTTGTAGCCGGTATAGATGGCGCGCTAGCTCTAACTTCCCTTCGTCGAGCTGAAAATTCATTATATCCGCGCTCGCATTAGACGATATTAAATGTCACGGAATGTGGGAGGTTAAAAGTAGATCAAGCGGGGCGAGATCTGGCTGGTTAACAAAAGAGAACGGCACGGGTCACTCTCTGCTGCATATTAGATATTAGAAACGGGACGACTATAGTGGGAGTTCAACAAGTAATGAAATTGAATTAGAAAAGAGGTTATTATGTTTGTTCTTGTTAATAGTCATTTTTTAAACGTCTATTCTTTGTTATTAACTTCCGTTTTTGTCATATTCTATTCAGATAAAATTGGATGAGGAAAATTGTGGTAAATATTTAAATACAAAAAAAAAACATTATTAAAATGGTAATTGTTAATTTGGATATAGCATTAGGTGATCAATCTAACTGCAATGTGAGTAGTGTTGTCTATCTAAAATGATTCTATTGATGAATTCCTAACGATTCTTGAAATATTGTGCTTTTTAGTTGGCCGTGTTGGGCAAAAAGTATTTGATTGCATCCGTAGTTACAATTACAAATTACAAAATTGATTACTGACAATTAGGAAATAACTTAATTCAAGTATTAACAATCTGTTAATTGCTTGGAATTTAATAACAATTAATCGAGTAGAAAATTTTCAGATTACACCTATAAAAGGCTGATTGTGTGAAAGAGAAGTTTTTTTTTTTGTAAAAATCCAATATCGCAACATTCAGTGTGTAGCAAACAAAGTTTTATTTTAGGAAGAAGTACTTGCAGAAACAAATTGTGGTTTTTTTTACTTTTATCTGCGCATTGGCAGAGTGTTGAACGGCTTCAAGTAATTAATTTCAAGAACTATAGCGCGAAAGCGCATTTTTGTCGATAAAATGGAAAACTTGGTGGGTTTTGTATTTTTATTACAGAGAATTTTTTCAACCAGGTGAGTCCGTTAATAGTGGATAGTTTTTTGTAAAACGGGAATATTTGAGGCTTCTTGTGTAGAATTTATCAATGTGAATCTAGTGGTGGGAGTTCTGTAGTATTATTTTATGTGATTAAATATGAGTTTTTTTGTAAGCTTGTTCTTT
>RXPK01000297.1:983698-1002000 GCA_004143645.1 Protaetia brevitarsis
TAGCAAACTAATAAAAAAAATCTTCTCCCTAACATCGATCAAATACCAATTTAAAAAAGTTTATTTTAAACTCCCAGAGGTGTGAAAATAATATGTTAGCATCATTGGGGAATACAGCCATCTTGAGCGTTTTACTCTCGCACAGAGAAAATTCCAAACGTGGCACCTAATAATCATTACTTATTGCCAAGAGAATATAGAGCAACGTTTGTTCTGCGGCATCGCCACGCGATAAGCCATGCAGAAAGGTGGTGATGCAGATTAAGTTGATTGAAGCGGCTGATATATTACATAACGTCGAAATAACCATTTCACTATCCCACCTCGCTAAATAACAAACGTGTGAGGAACAAATTTGTCAAGTAGTTTTAACATCTTTTGGTCGCATTTTATCTCATATAGTAATTATACATTTGCTGTACAGTAGTATACATGCATTAAATTGGCGCGCCAATTTTTATAGTTATACTCTTGATATGATACGCTGTAATGTATAGTGCCAGGTGAACCTGATGTTAGCCGTTCAATAATACTACCAACAAATTTAATTATTGAAGTTTTACGAGAAAAGGCGTTGCACCGAAGCATCTGCTGTGGATAAACGCCAGCCTGGAAAGAAGGATAATTATATCCACAATCGGCTAAGGGTACCGCGCGATGTGAGGGGGATGCCCCGCAGAACGGAGTCTTGTCTCCCCTTACTATGGGTCCTAGTGGCAACCTAATCGAATCCCCAATTGGCTTTGGTGGTGATACTGATTAATCAAGGCCCTAGCAATCAGTACTCAAAAAACCAAAAGCTGTCACATGCACGATAAAAAGAAATTCAGAAAGGATTACAACCAGTCAATAGTGGTTAGGAGGTGAAAGAATTCCGTACGTCAGAGGCAAAATACTTTGGATATGGTTTGGAGCAAACTTAAGGAACCCATATATCCACAAACCAATAAACGAGGAACACTAATGGCCTGGGTGGGCAGGATATTGTGTGAAGAAAATTTCGGTCTTGCTCCAAGATAACTCCTGTGGTTATATACAAGGTAATTAGACATATGACGATATAATGGAGCTGTATATATTGCTAAAGGTGCGGCACGCTAAGTCTAATACAAGGCTGGGCTTGTCTACGTGCTACCGGGCGCGGATGAGGTCATCGCTTCATATTTATACACATAAAGCTGCTAGGTGTGCAGTACACAGACTTATGCACAGTTAAGCACCCATAAGTAAATTGCACAGTGCTAACCATCAAAAACTACTAGATGAACTTCAGAAGACACTCCTTATAGGGATGCTAAGTGATGCCATGTTTCAGAGTTGAACGTAGAGACTTATCAGGTTATAATACTAGATAAGAAGGCATACCAGTGAAAGAGGACTCGAACTGGTAAACAGCTCAAAAACTGGTTATGGCATAGGAGCCGTAATATATTACGGAAAGAAGACCAAAAAAGCTTTTTCGATATGCTTCATCGACGACAGTGTCAGAGAAGTAAAAAATGGACCAGATTAGGTAAAAGGATCCTTATTTTCTCTGACAGTGAAGTATCACTTAGAGCGATTAGTTCGGCAAGTGGTTCGCTCTGCAAACGAAGGTCATTGGAGCTGACCCTTACTTCAGCATTATCAAATGGTAAATTAAAAAATACCTTAATGAATGAATACATAAGTCCAAGGGGTGGTGGCATACATTACCAAAAGAAAGACAGACAAAAGAGTTCTTAAGACAACATGCACCTAAATTTACTAAAGGCTTACTGAGTAAAGACAGGAACATTGTCAAGATGATAGTAAGTCTGTTGACCGGCGATTATAGACTATATAGGCACATGTATAGGCGTGGTAGATGACGGCCTTGAGACGCCATGGAATCAAAATAGAACTAAAAAGATCCAGATGAAATGTTTGTATGGCCACTCCGACACAAATTTAATCTAACCACGTGATGTATGGGCGAAACGCTAATGAACATAACGATGGAATACGAATTTATGAAAAGCTAAATAATTACCAATCATCATAAATCTTGCGGTCTACGTAAAGGTACTATATGGATTACAAAACAATTAAAATGTTCCTACTCTAACTAAATAATTTCGTTATGATTGTTAATAATAATAACAGAAATATAATAAATCGATCAGCTATCAGTTGTTATTAATTATTATGTTTGCGCCCATGGAGTGATTTGAGTTATCTCCGATCAATCGCTTAGGAGCAGAGGAAACCACGAAAAACTTACTCTAGGAGAAATTATGAGACAGATAAATATGTCTTTATTCTTTTAAGTTGATGTCATGAATTTCATCGGTTTGCATAATTCCATGGAAATTTATTTCGATGTAAATTTGCGAAAAAAATATTTTCTAATTCAACCATTAATTTGGTTCATTTAGCAAATCTTTTTTTCCCGGTAGAGACGTATCTCCAAACTGAAGACGGATATTTCAAACATTTCCTCTGATTCTATAGTCCTTACAAAAATAATGAAAGATAATTTATAAATTATTTACGTCCTGACATTTTCGTACGTAGTAATACTGAAGTTAATGAATTGTAAACAACGTTATCTTGAGGATCTGAGTTTTCTTAACATCAAATTTGTTCCATCTCACCCGTTAACTGTAAAATGGACGCCAAAGGCATGCGCATTGAGTAAATGCATTGAAATAAATACCGTCAAATTAAGCAACGCATATGCGTCGTCGATCTAACAATTAGCGAGCTGAGATGAAACAAAAAAGTGTCGATAGCAGCTTTGTAATGCATGCATGTTTAGTTCCATTGGGCACTATTATGTGCATATTGCATTATTCGAAAATCCTTGGCGGCACTAATATAATTTTGAATTCAATTATGACTATGCGCGTTCATAATAACATATTTTGTCTTTCTGATTTATCTTTAAACATAATTGTGTATTCCTTTCTTCCATATTCTATAAATCTATTTCAATACATCATGTATGTAATCGCAAAGCAACAGTCTCTTTTTCAAGATAGACACTGAACATTAAGTAAGCATTTCGCTAAACGTTAACGACGCGACATTAGCTTTTCAAAGTGGCGAAAAAAGGTTGCTATCGTTGCTTTATCTAGAGGTGAGGTCCGCCGTATGAAAACTGGACAACCGCAATAATGACAGCAGTGCATTTTGTTATCTGAACTTGCCGGCAAAGGAACTACACCGAACGGAAAAAAAATAAAGAAAAGGAACTTACTACTTCTTCCTCTGAAATATTTCGATAGTCAGTCACATTCGTAATGTCCGCGAAAGATTCTTCTTCGGGATCCGTCCCGAGGTACTCTCCTCTATTGTCTTCACGTCGATGGTGCTTTTGTTTCGTAACCGATCGGTTTTTCCGCTTCGAAAGCTCTTACGTATATCTGGTTTGCGTAAAAGGACTAGGAATGTCGGAAGTAGGCCTCCTAGTGTGTTAACTTTTTTTAAGTCAACGACGTAAACCATTACGTTCGTTAAATGGAACGAAGCACCCACCTGAAACATTAAATGGAAAATCATTGTGAAGCTATGCGTCACACTGAAAATATTCTATTAATGCGTAGGTATAATGTATCCAGGCTTATACAAAATATTTAAATTATTTTTATAAAGTAGGTCGCACATCGATCTTAATTGCTTTGTATTTTAAGTATATCTTTTCAGTAAAAGTAATTAAAAATATAATTAAAAAACAAACAGTTAACATAATTATTTTCAAATCATAGTTTTAACAAATGTTATGTTACGCCAAAAAAGGATTGTAAATTTGAATACAAAACATGTGTTTGTGTTACATTTAATAGATAATAATTTATATAGTGTGTCTTAAAATTGGAACAATATGAAAACTTTTTGTACTAGATATTTGTTTTAGAAAAAATAACTTAATCTCTAAAAAGTTCTGCATCGTTTAATAACCAAAGAACAACCACAATTTTTTTTTAAGTTTATGCAAAGTTTGTCCAAAAATATGAATTGTGGCTAATATGTATGAATAAAAAGTAACAAAATAAACGACGAATAGCGATAGAATGCAAATGCAATAACATAAAAAATAGTATAACTCAAGCCGAACAACTTCTATTAGGAAGAAAACAGATATGCACTACAGAAAAGAATCGTTTGATAAGAAGTGTGGGAGTTTAGTATAAAGAAAGAGGAAAGAATGATTAGCATGCGGTTACAAGCAAAAAATAAAGAGTATAAAGAAATAAGGAAAGAGGCAACAAACATAATGAAAAGCAGAAAGCAAAACTGGCTTCAAAAAATGATGAACGAATCAGAAAATGACAGTAGCAACAATACGAGGCTAAATCAAGAGCTCACTTTCGACCTGACGATTACCGTAATATGATAATAGAAGGATGAAAAGTATGATTTCTATTAGTTAACAAAGTCGAGAAATACGCATGCTGTTCTGCTGGGCGGTTGTGTGTCAGATATACGCTTCGATTTACCATCCCCAATCTGCATGCTATCGCTTTCTAACGGCCACCACTCACCGCTATTCTCTACCCTTGTCTAACTATTACAAAATGCTATCACCAAATCGATCTTTTCAATTCAAATCAATTCAACATAGCCCTCATTTCGTTTACTGAGGTGAGGGGAACGATTCGCTAGGCATGCGTAAACACAGTCGTAAATTCACTTTCAGTTTAGCCAACGCTCGATTCATTTCGCTTATTTCTTAAGAAGGCGTTGCTAGATACGGGTACAGCTCTAAAATTTTATAAGGGCTAGTAAGTTCTCATCGCGCCCAGTAATTTTATTAAAAAAATGTAATATTTTACGCCCGAGGAAAAGCTTTTTATTGTGAAACAATTTTACCGTGGCAATTCAGCAGAAGTTACACACGATTTATTTGAAGAAAATTATCCTGAAATATCAATTTCTATCCCGACTATTATTCGTAATACAGTTCGACGATTTGAAACAACGTTTACATTAATAAATAACAAAAACAAAAATGTTCTAGCGAAAAATGTCAGTGATATCGAAATAAATTTGTGCATTATTGGAATAAAATCCTAGTATGACATCTAAACAAATTGCTTGCGGATATAATAATAGTGCAAAAGTTTTAAACCTTCTATAGGCGAATAAATATCGAACGTACAAAATTAGCATCCCAAGAACTTTTACTAGACGATTATTACTGTTGCCTGGAATTTTATGAATTAATGTTTAATAAATATCTGAAGCATGAACATTTCTTCAATAATAAATAGTATTTACCGACTATAAGTATTTCATTTACTATTGTTAGATTTTTTAGAATCAATGATTGTGATTTCGTTTGATTACTGACTTTTAAAACTGCTCTTGAATCTTTTTTTTTTCTTTTGATATTGTTTACGAGTTCAGTCAGTGATATTTATAGTTTACATTATCTGATGCTTCAATATAAAAATAAGTATGAATAGAAAAGAAGCAGGAATAGATTTTAGTTATCGAATAAGCATTGTTTTATTATTTCCCTTTTCACTAATACAAATGCAATGTGGGATTTAATATTACCTTTACAAGCTTCATAAATAAAGGGAGAAAATGAATATCAGGCTCAATTTGATTCGGCTGAACTATAACAATTCGCCGAACGTTAATAAATCTTCGCTGAGGCTTCAGGCGTAGCTACGCGTACAGTTGAAGTCCTTCCCATTTCCAGTCACCCAGAATACAACCGACAGCTCGCAACTTTTGCATTTTGGTATGTGTAAATAAGGAAGCAAGGATGGGAAAGTAAGGCCGTCTCAAAAGTTAGTAAAGAAGAATACGAAAAATACTTTAGAGAAAGGACTATAATACCGAATATCATACTAGGAAGACAAGGACTCGTTAAGGTAAGAAGAAATAAAAAAAAAGAAACTGCTATGAAGTAATTCAACATTTGATAGAAAGACGTCAGGAAATGATACATATGGACAAGTTATAAAAAAGGAAATTAATTTATAACTTTTCATTAAAAAAATTAACTCAATCATTAAAACTTATATTTTTGTAAAGTTATTTTTTTATTGTAACAATTCTGCGCAGATTGTAAGTACTGCTTTATTGCTTTTAAAATTCTTTTAGTTAAATCTCTTGTAATTAATTAAAACATTTCGAACAATAAAGAAATCTCTGAATAATTGCCGAAAATTTCGAAATATATGGCTTTTTTTAAAATAGTGGCTCCAAAATTTCGCTTCATCGTGTCAATACCTCTTAATGGTATGAATTAAAAACAAAACTTCGCTCACTTCTTCTTTTCGCTCGATCTTGCAAAGTGGTATAATTTCCACGGATATTGATCAGGCAAATATTATAGCCTTCTCTACCTCTCGTTTTACTGTAGAGGATCTCGATGTGGGATTCATGTGGCTTTGGAAAGCTTTTAAAGCTGCATGCTGCGAATAATTACCATTCACACATTAAAATCTACTAGATCTTCGGTTCATGTTTGCCAAACGTAGAATGTTTAAATTCCAGGAAATTTAAGCGTTTGGCAAATGCGCATAATGCGCGCTCAAATCAGCTAATATTAGAACAGCGCTGCAACATTGAAAACGATGACCATACTAAGGTCATTAAAATAATTTCAACTGATTCTAAGATATGTTAAAATGTCAAGAAAAGGCTTCATTAACTACCAACGCACGCTCGTTAGTCATTTCCTTCAAAGTAAAAATCAAGACAAAAAGCAATTGTAACAAGATCAGAATGTCCTGTCTGGCCAAATATGTAGACTACTTAATGTTAATATTATTACTTTCAGCACGCGTAATTATTAACGTGTACAATTCGAACGGAAGGTAATGACGTCTTAATTGTGTTTTGTAATCGTTTCACCTTGAAAACGAAAGTATATACATATGTATTTACGTATGTATGTACGCACAAACATATGTTGCAATAGTAGTTGCACGTACACACTTTTATCTGTTATAGAAACAATTTTCCAAGTGTTCTCAATTGATGGAGTCACAATATTCTGGAATTGAAAAAGTATCATCGATATATTAAAATTAACAATAAGACTTCCTCAACGTCAATATAAATCAATTTAAATAGTTTATGTCTGATTCATGTCGCATTTAATGTTATTTTTGCAACTAACTACTAACAACTTAACTGATCTTTAACGAAAAGAAGCACAAGGTTGGTGTGACCCTGAAAACTAATACGTAAATATTCCTTTGCGTCAAAACTGAAACTGTTACTAATAAACTTTCCATTAATCATTTAGAACTACTATCATTTTCGTCTTTCAAATATCTATAGTAGAAAAGAAATTGAAAAGGAGTCATTAATGAACAATAAGAATACAGCCAAGATTGAGGAACTATGCTCTTGTTTCCTTTTTAAAAATGGAAAATTTCTAAGTATCTCTTAATCCAGCCGATTTCCATTTGAATGCAAGAACAAGCTGTTTGTGGTCGTCGCAATAGAATTGAATATAAAAATTAGAGACAGAAATTTGTTGGCCTTACTTCATTAGTATATTAATGTTAATTATTGCACCTGAGGGTTGGGAGTACCTACCAGGCGCATCCGTCCCCGAGGTGGTGGATAGCAGGAAGAGCAGGGTGAATGAAGACCGTTGCCGTGAACCACTCTCCCCTTGCCTGAGCTGTCGTGTCGTAGCTAAGGGCTTGCAGAGGGTTCTACAACGATGCCAGTTGTTGCTTTCGGCTACCGAAAGCCCAACTGTTAAACCAGGTCCCGAAAGTGATGGGGGGGCTTGGCTTAACTGCACGGACCAAGAGGAGACAACCTTAACAAAAACCTAAATCCTAAGGTGGCGGACTAGGCTGATGGGATGCGTGGGTGGATAGAAGACCAGTCTACTAGTCCAACCTTGGGGCACCTGGCGCACCCTATGGTATTTAGCCTTACCTCTGCATGTGGGGCTCTGTGGAGGTGAACCGTTTCTTCCCTAGCTACTTGTGGGATGAACCATAGAGGAAGGACGTTTATTAGCGGGACGACACCGCTAATAAACAGGAATTGGAGCAGGACCTCCATAAGAAGCCTTCCACTTCCAAAGTGAGAGTAACTCACAAGGGAGAAGCAAAACGACTGGAGCAGATTGGGGAACAGGATGACATCCATCCCCTCTCACATTGCGTAACACTGTGCAACTCAAGGGCGTTGCACCTGGGAGCACGTGAAATCGAAGAGGGAGACTAACCTAGCCTGGGGGCTTCTGATATCCTACACTTTCTGAAAGAATAGATTGGAAAGGGGGGGGGCCCAGCTGTAAAACAGCAAGAACAGAGGACACAATAGATCTTTTAGGTCGCAGTGTAATGTCACCCTTACAATATATACATACATAATTATGGTAAAATAAAAATATGCCGTTTGTTTGGCATTATTAAGAATTAGCTACTGAATTAATCGATAATTATAAGTTGTGTATGCAAAATACGTATAATGCTTGGTTCTCTCTGGCAGAGAAGACAAATGAATAATATTTTTAATAATATATATTAATATATAATTAAAAACATTCTGGCACAATTCTTCAGAGGAAGGAAGCAAAACCGAAAACATCTTTGTCAAAGAAGTATTATAATGTAATATCCGCCTTGTATAACATTTATATAAAATTTTCTAAGCAAAATCAATATCAAACCAAATGAAAGGCAATCAAACACCCATGTGAGATACCGTTCCTTTTATGAAATGAGGCAACTGACTGTGTGGTGAGTAGTTCAGCACTATCTCATCTCACTTCACTTTCAGTGAGCTGAGTCAGACGCTAAACGCAACGCTACATGGTTCTTCAAAGTTTCTTATTTATGGCAACAAGAAGAAATACAACGCAGCAAAAATAATTAATTGCCACAGACTATTATCGTTGCAGGGGCGGCCGTTTACTGGTTGTGGCGTTAGGCCAGTTTTACTAAATCCACTATTCTAAGAGAAAAATAAAAATAAAATAAACTTATTCCGCCTTAGTTTAAAGAAATTCCCAGAAAATGACGTGTAGAACATTCTTAAAAGAATTTTAATTTTTTCATACCAATTGAGTTCGAACAGAACTCAGATTTGTCTGTTATTTATCTTACAGCGATTTTTTAGCCTAATTAATAGCCTACAGAAACTAAGAGCTAATCAATGCTACTATTCAAATTTTGGACATATAGTGGTTTGCTATGACTTGACGCTCAATTATTTTTTTATTTCGTATTAGCATTTAGGTTAATTTACTTCTAGAGTACGTGCAGTTACCACTGAATAATTAATTTACACACGGTGATCTCATTTTTTTTTTTTTTTGACGAAGACGGTATTGATTAGTATATTTACATACATATATGATGGAAGTAGGTACTTATCCATATCTTACGTCACACTAATGTCAGGTAGTATAAAGTTCCTCATACGATGCAATTAGTTGTGCTACTTAACGATAACTATCTCCACCATAACCTACTTCCACATGAATTTATCGTTACTGTCGTGAAATTATAGAAGATTTATTCAATTTTTCTCTTCAAGTGCACTTAATTAAGTTTCGTTATATTGCACGGCCAATGAAGAAGGGAAAAATAAACAGTAACTGTTTTTTTTAAGGAATAGAAATCTTATTTCCTTAATAGTGTTTAAGCTAGCCACTTTCATTTTTTGGTAATTGGTTTACAATGAATTTCTTTTACGATTAATGGAAGAGAAATATTGACGCAATTAAAATCTCATTCCTGTAGATAATATGATTTATTATCAAATGAATGCAGGTTTTTACCACTCTTATCCATTATACTGAAATATCTTCTGGATATTGCCATGTATTCAGGATACTTGGTGGAGAAATTGACAAGAACAATCGACGATGCGACAACTACAAAAGCAACACGAAAATACCTGGAATGCTAAAACGATTTATAAATATACAACCACCATCAACACACTGATGTGAGAAAAATAGTTAGGTGAATGAAACACAGACTATCGTGTTACCATTTTTATAATGGCCGAAAAGAAATGCGTGTCGAAGACTCGTTACTATGGTGTAAGCATATATATTCGTTCATATTTTGTTTCAATTGACAATATTTAGTTGCTGATTTATTTAAAGAACGTTAAGTTAAGATACGATTTGTATAAGTCAGGTTGTACTTTGATATTTTCTTTTCCGTTTCCTTTACAATTCTTTAAGGTGTCTTGGTTTTGCGGAAATTGTAATAACAAAATTCTGAATGTAGAAAATTAAACTTTTATTGACATTTCGCAATTTGTAAAAAGAAATTAATATATTTTAGTTTTCTTTTTACAAATTTAGCTAATTAAGGTAAGATTACAAAAATATAATTCCATCCTCAATTTATCTTGTTTTCATTTCAAATTAAAACTTTTTAAAATTGAAAATACTAAAAAAACTATTGTTTACAGATTTATATATAATTGAACATTTTGAAAAAGCCAACGTTAACATTAGAAACGTCAATAAAAGTTTAATTTTCTACATTCAGAATTTTATTATTACAATTTCCACAACACTATTTTAAAGAATTGTGAAGTTATACATCCCAATTTAATTTAATTTTCATATAATACAAAATATTGCATTGTCGGTTTCGTCTTTTACATTCAGCCTTTTTCAGGTGAAGGTAAATTACGAAAGCCCTTTTTGACACTGCACATCAACGGTCAAGCAGGAATACATTCTATATTGAGTGCAATATTTTATGGTATATGGAAAATAAAACTAACCAAACTTATAGTGAATCTAACAAGAAAAATAAACGATAATAAGAAATAAAATAATATGATATAATACCTATTGCTATGGTTAAACAACCCGCGTTACCGCTGAATGTATTTTAAGTTGCATAGTTTTGTTGTTATGATTACTCCGTTCGTTTGATTTCAATGTTCATAATTTTCACAATAATTTATTTTTATAAACTCTTTAACTAAATAAAATTAGTTAAGAGTATTGATATTTATTTAATTTAGTGTTAAGTTTTTTTAATTATTCCATTCATAATTTGTCTAGCGTTGTGTGTTAATTTGATGCGGATTCTATTTAATGTTGTCGTTGTAATTTTATACGTCTGCGGTTGTACGATTTGAGAGAGGGATTTTTGTAAGAAAAACAATTGTAGAGTTTGTTAAGGACTTCCTTGTTCGACTATTGACGTGAGTAGACGTATTTTTCAATCTTTGGTTGCCATTTTGTATTTCATTTTGATTAGTAAATTTAACATTTCTGATTTAATTTTATATAGCCAATCAAGGAATTCTTATTGTGATAATTGTTAATATATCGAAGTGTGCACTTTATAGATATAAGATCATTTATTATTTTTGTTCGGGAAGATATTTTTAGTTTTTATTCTCTCAATTATAGTTTAAAGAGATTATTTTTTTCCGTTTTCAATTTGCTGTTTAGGTTTTTACTTATCAAGTCACCTGGGTTGGGTTAGTTGAGGATTCTTGGATTCTCTTCGATTTGCATAATCTTTTGCTTTGCATAGGAAATGGTATTGTTCTATTTTAATTTAGAGTCAAGTGCAGTTTTTATTTTTGGCCACAGATCCATCAGTTCACGGTTTTTTTTCTGCACAAGTTGTAATTTAACCTATTTTGAATAATAAAATTGATTGTTAATTAGCATCTTTGGGTTGAAAATTCAGTTCATTTATTTTTAATTAAACCTTTTCAATTTTTCGGGGAATTAAGAAAATCTGATTTCATTCACTCACATTTTACTTTTCGTGGTTAGATTCAAGTTTTAATTCGCGAGGGTAACTCTGAGATTAATTATTCTTTTATTCAATTTACATTTTATCCGTTGAGCTAGCTAATTTATTTTTCTTTTTCTTTTGTAATTCATTTAGCATTTTTAATTAGTTCAATCAGTACACAGCAGTATATTATTTTATTTCTTCAATTTTATTAATTTAACAATCCGAATGAGTTTATTTGAATAATTATTAAGTTAAATTAACAAAGTGACTGTTACTATGAAATAAGGATTAGGCTGACCAAAATTGCAATTAGTTTAATGTGGTTGTGATGTTGAAATTACTTACTTTCCCCAAATTTAGCCTTTATATACTTTTTTAACACGTGCCCTTGATCCAAACATCAATATCAGTTTTCTAGATTCTAGAAAAACGTTTAAACTTTCAGAAGCTGTAAGAAGAGTTTCAAGTCGAAAATGAAAATGTCTGTAATTTTTCAAGTATTTTTTTTTTCGGTGTTTTGGTATGTGCGTTTCGTATTCGAAATATTTTTTCATAATTAAATGTTACAATAGAGCTATAAACACGGAGTATATGTTATAAAAGCACTACTGCGTTAATAGGTTTTGTTATTATTGACTTTTGCAATTTAAATTTAAATGCGAAAATTAAATTTAATATTTATATATTATAACAAACAAAATGAGCAGGACAGCAACCTTGAACTCCAAATTTTGCCTTTAGAAATCGAGCGCGCTATCCACTAGGCCACTAAGTCTGTTTAGTACTACAATTTACTGAAGTTAAATAAGTGCGGTCACGGAAGTAAAATAGCAGTTTATACGGGATTTTTTTTCAGTTTATTACAGCTAAATGTTGCTCGTTATACATTCTTTAATATAATGATTTTTTAAGGTAAATTATCATAAAGATCTCGTTTTTTAAGATCTTTCTAGATTCGTCCTTTGAAAAACTTGACGTAATCATATCGTTTGTCAAACTTGAACTAGTCTGATAAAACTGCCCTTATGAAACTATTCGTTTTTTAAATATACTATTTCCCTACATCAATGCATGTTATTGTACATACATCATTCAGTATTACAATTTTAATGAAAAACTGGTTTTTTTGATATACAGCGATACTTTTTTTTATTTTATATAGTCAAAATTTTTAATAGGAGTTGATTAAATTACACATAATAAAATAACCATTATTTTCGTAATTAAATACGGATACTCCAGAAAATCGTTTTATTAGCATATTTTTAATCATAAACCTCCAAAGTTTAAGTTGCAAACCAATTTAGAATCCCATCAGATTTTATTTTATTTTTTTTTATATACGATAGGAACCATTAGACTAGAGATCGTGGACACGATACAAAAATAAAACACGAACTCTTACGTAAGATATCATTGTTTACGTGCTTCTAATAGGTTGAACAAATAAGAATAAATTACAAAAACCCACACAATATGAGGGTCATCAAGATCAAGAGCGTTATAACTTATTATACAACTCAAAATAGGTACGCGGTGACGATACTGCAAACAATTATTCTCCTAAAACGTAGATGTTACGGTTTTAGGTCCTACTTGAATTGGATATGGCCTCTAGGAATAACATGAATCAGGTATCACTATTTAGAATTAAATTACCGGGATTTTGGGACAAAGCTATCGTTAAATGAATAAGTTAGAATTACATCGTAAGTATAACAGCATTAGGTAACTGTCGAATATTTCATTTCAGAATAGTACATTTTAATGCCGAAGAACAACCGTTTTTAAAAACGAATCAATGACGTCAGGTTAAGTTTTTTTAATAAAATAAGATTCCACTTAAACGTAATGCAAAAGAAAAAAGTGACTGATTAGAATTAATAGATTTGGCATCGCGATTATAAATGTTTATATATTTTTTTTTAATAAGTCTCCTTGACATATTTGATTTTATTTTGCAAAGAAAACTTATG
This sequence comes from Protaetia brevitarsis, assembly GCA_004143645.1. Lineage (NCBI taxonomy): Eukaryota > Metazoa > Arthropoda > Insecta > Coleoptera > Scarabaeidae > Protaetia > Protaetia brevitarsis. The sequence continues at coordinate 997,359 of RXPK01000297.1, forward strand.
ACAATCTTTATCGATAAAAGTAAAATTTATAACTAAATATAGTCCTATTTAAAATTATTTGAAGATCAGTTGTGTTTAGACGTTCCTCCTCGGCTGGGATTGTTGACGTTGTGATGGGAAATGTCTTCTCCGGCATTGAATTTGCTATAGCGTCCTTTTCCTTGCATAAGAACTAGTGCATATGGAACTACGTTTCCACCAAAATGCCATTCCTTGGCAGTCCAGCTAACGAAGTTTAATTGCTACAACTTTTCTATTGTCTTTGCACCGGTGTAAATTCAACCAGTACTGTTTATCTCACCAGTGTTACCCAACCCTTTAAGCATAGAATTCCCACGAGAACATCAAAATTCCCTTCTTTTAAAAACAAAATCCACGAATCCGCAAAACCATGGGACCAATATATAAGCTATGGATCTCGCGCATCTCGTGATTCGTGATGAGGCGGTTGGGATCCAGTCCTACCAATAAAATAAACTAAGTGACTGTTAAAGTCCACCACTTCTATTGAAAGTAAAAAACTCATAAAAATACGCAATACCAAATTAAATAGAATATGAACAAATATAAATAATAATCCACATGTAAAATCGATTAACATTGAAAGTGTTTAAATGACAATTGAATCTTAACTTTCGACGAAATATCCATAGAAAACGTGAACACACGCTGATTGATGCGGGGTTGGGAGCAGCTGCGCGACCTTGAGCGTATTTGGGACTGTCGGAGAGCATAGTTTGCATGAATAGAGAAAATAGTATGCTCTTGCGCATCTAATGAACGTATTTGCGGGCCAAACAGTACTACCAATCCAATGCTCTACCTTTACCGAGAATATAAAATACATACTCTTCAGTAGTTTAAATTGCTATTTCATATATATGTATTTTGTAAATTGTAAATGTAATGTCTCATACAGTTTTTAAATGTTTATATGTGTTCCACACAAACAACTTATGTTGTGCAAAAAAGGAAGTAAACAAAACAAAACATTTAATTACGTAAGTCTTACATATCAATTAATCTTCACATGTTGTAATATAATAGTACTTTATTAAAACATTGTATTGAGGGTCGAAACTTGAAAAAGACATAAAAGTCGAAACGTTGTTTACGAAATAAAAAAAAGAGGCCATAATTCCAAAATAAAATTTAATCGCCTGTAAAGTAATTAAATCGCTTTAATCCCATCTGAATGATTATTACGAATTACTACCTGACAATTCGTGTATGTTTAGTATTGTATGCACATGCATCACCCTGCTGATAAGCATGTAATTTTCCAAAAATTAAAAAATGCTATATGACTTGAGAACGGCTACAAACAGATATATAAAAGTACCTGAAGACCATCTAAAAAATCTCTATCTACATATTCACGGCCAACTACAGTTTCTATCTACAAAGACATAAGTTTGTCTCATAGCTCGAACAAAAGAGATGAAAGCATTATAAGAAATCTACTATACTACTAAAAATATCAAAAAAAAAGTTCTTACTGGTAATTTCGTATCTTAAAATAAGGAGATTATAAGTAAAAAAGAGAATTCATGAGTAATTCCCATTGTCGAGACTACGATGTGCCTTGTAAACTAGAAGTGTAACGACTATAATTAATATAAATAATTAACGTTTCGTAATAACATATAGAATCTGCTCCAAGCTATAGGTTACAAACTGACTTAAAAATATTTTCTGTTTTACATTATCCGCAGTATGAATTTTCCCAAACGGAATAATAACCATAATATTGATGATGCAAGCGATTAAAAATTCGTGAATTCCAGCCTAATCGATTTTTGTGGATGTATGTTGATTAGAACATTGAAAACAAACAACTGACAAATTTATTCAGGTAAGTACTACAAAATCTCAAAGAACCCCAAAACGTTAAAAATTGTAAAACAAAAGAATAAGGTATAAGCAAGAAATCACGTATTTATCTTTGACTCTGTCTGACAAAAGGCTGATCCATAAGTTGATAGTTTCTGCTAAACCCCTCTCTGACCAGGTTGATCAGATCCTACCTTGAACGCAGAACCTTCTGTGTTAGACAGCCGGCGTTCGCTCTGGCTCTCGCGATATCCTCGCCGGAGTACCGCAGGGATCGCTATTGGACCTCGTTCTTCCTTCTGTTCCTGGCAGGACCCCCTCGGGAACCTGACACCACGCACCGAGCATATCCGACGCAGGATGATACCGCCATCACGCGAAACCAAAGCACTCGTTCGCTGGTCTTCTCGATGGAGCTGCCTTTGAACAAATCCAAGTGCGTCGCAGTTGGATTCTCGAAGGAGGAAAAGATGATCCTGAGACGCGCATCCCCTGGAAACGACAGCAGTTACGGGAGTCAACAGGTAAATACCTAGAGAATCCATTTCGACAGGCGTCACACCTGGTCGAAGCAGAGCTCCGAAGCCAGAACTCGTTTTCTCGCTGCACGCAAAATTCGTTACTCCCAATGTTAGGGCGAAGGAGTCCCCATCACCTAGCAAACAAGTTGCTACTCACAAGTCCATCTTAAGCCTGTCCTGGTTTACGGCGCTTTCGCTGTGGCGCCGTTGCCCCCACTAGATTAAAGCCATCTAGACACTAAAAAACAGGACACTCAGGCTAATCGTGCAGGCACCTTGGTTCGTAAGGAAGGAGCAGATTCATCGAGATCTGCAAATGTCCGACCCTCCGAGCCTTCTTAAGCAGACTCTCAAACGCTGCTTGGGCTGCGCGTCTAACTGAGCGAAAACCCTTGGTTCAGGCGGTCGTGGAAACCCAGGAATCATCCATCTCCACTTACACGAGTCAAACGTCTAGATCTTTTCTTAGAGTAACATCTAACGTTCAAAACCTGACTTCAAACACCTTCAAGTGAGGTAAAACTTCCAAATAAAAATACGTAGGTTCGGCTTAGATTCAAATGATGATCATCAATCTCCCCTGAAGAGTAACTTATCTCAAGTTACTCCCAAACACCCACCCCCAGCGGCTTGATCGAAGGCTTCTATCAGAGAATGGAAGGGTACAGTACCCTAGGTTCACACCCTAGATGAGATGTAGGGTCAACGTCACTGTATTTATTCGAAAAAGCTTTGCCTGCAGATTTGCTAAATGATTACGTGCCATAACCTAAGCAAAAGGGTGAAACACAGATTGAAGAACAAGTACTCAATATCATAAATAGAAGTAAGTTTGCAAGTAAAACTAAACACGCGAGTTTGTTTATTTTGCACTATTTTTCACTCTAACAAATAAATTATCATATAGCAAATCATACATAGTGTTCGTTATTAAGTAAATAAATGGGAAATTGCATTATTTGTTATTTTTATTTCCTCTTCTTTCTGTTGGCACATTGTAGATAGCAAAGTTTGAACAATAGATTTAAGTAACTGTATAAGGAGACATTTAAATATTCATCTTTCGATATCATCAAGAAATAATCCTTCATTGTGAAATATATCGCAATGTTATTGCCTTAACTGTTATTTAAACTCGGGTATTAAGTCCTTCGGCAATTAATTCGTTACCTTTGTCTGAAAAGACAAGAACTGATCGCGGTGCACAATAATAGCAAATGTAGAAAATGAAAGATATCGCGAGTAAACAAAAAACAGGATGATCAATATTGTGGATACCTCTCTGTTAATTGCTTCAGTGTGCCTGTACATGAAATCTAGTTATGACACTCACTCTAGAATATTATACGTAACGCAGGAAGTAATTTGGTATAACAGAGAAGGAAGGTTTAAAATATTGCTTTAACCATGAGAAGAATTCCCATTTTACTTTTATTAATTATTGCGGTGTCATTTTCGGATATTCTCAGCGCAAAGCTTATATACAGCATTTATCGTGGGATTCTGGTTCGTTTTGTTTTAGCATTTATTGTTAAAGCAGTCCCGTACAAACAGCGCACCGTTGTATTGTTATAGTTGTTACAGAATATGCGTAAAGGAAAATAACATGAAAATCTGCTAAGTCGAAATATCAGAAGTATAGTCAAAGTAGGCCATGCAGTAATTATGTTTTATGTGCATATTCCCTTTAAAACCCCATTGAAACAAAGAAAAGTTTGAAGTATGTATTTCCATTTGAACACAAAAGAGAGTGATTAAAATCTCTTGATCCTATAATTTGCGTTAGCTAGAAAGTGAATGTAAATGCAGGAAGATGGCAGTGAATTTACCACTGGCCAAATGAGTCACAATCTGAACTGAAATCTCGCATAAATACGGTTTTATTTAGTTTCCTTAACCTAGATTCCCAGAACTTTGTAATTATTGATTCTAGCGGTGCGTTATGATTCAGCAAACTGCGATTTCCAACGGCGTGCAACTTGTTCTGAAAAAAAAGAACAGTCCACCTACACCTTACCATACACATATGACTATTTTCAATAATTGTTGCGATAAAGTATAGTATTAATGTTTGCTTCAAAATTTTTACATGTTATTTTTGTATCGCTTTAGTTAATTACTGCTTAGTTATCCTAAATAACTGAAACTGATCATTATTTTAAAATGGTAAATAATAAACTGGGTAATACACGGAAAAAAAGGTAACCATATAAAATCATATCCTATCCCTTATGCAACTTTAGTTATAACTTTTACGATTTAAAATCTAACTGAGAAAATGGTCTTAA